>WMED01011070.1:0-15447 GCA_019650415.1 Pipa parva | reverse complement strand
TAGACGCGAATTCGCACCATAACGCGACTATTCGGACTTTGATGAATAACCCCCTCTGTGTTTTGGTTACATGTCTAAAAGTTAGTAACAGAAATAGCAAAAGACTGAGCAATTAAACTTTTGACCAGAAGGACCTTCAAGGAGGTTCTCGTAAAATAAAGTTTTTACAGATATAGACTGCTAGTATACAGAACTGATGCTAAATAAAATCCCAAGTTTAATTTGAAACTCAAATTTAGGAAATGTATTTTATAACAGGTTTACATTAGTCTGCCATGTGTTACATCACACAGATTTTTATTATAATAAAAATTCTTTACAGTGAGAGAAAAAAGTGTGATAAATATTATAACTACCACTGCATGCTTGTACTCTAGCAGCAGAGAACACTATCAACCAAACAGGTGTGGCTGTCTGCTTATGTCCAATGAGACTGATGGGGCAGATGTAATGGATTTTCCTGTAGCAAAAAACTACACGTTTGTTAAGATTCCATGTTCTAAGCAGTCAATATTTCAGTCCTTCCTCTAGGACTTTTTTTCAAGACTGCTAAAGGGACAGAAACAGGATAGAATTTGCCAGGCACATTTTATGAGACAATGTACTCACCTCACATGTGAACAATACAGTTCATGCCATCAGAATCCTACTCACTTGGAATGTAGTGATTGGCTATTCAAAGAGGCCAAGATGTTTTTTATCGGTGTACATCCTTTGAGTGCACTGCTTTTTTACAATTTGAATTGATTTTTTTTGGCTACTGCAAAAGCACCTGAGCACTTCTCTATGACTTAGATGGCATGTGAATTATTTTTTTTTTATTTAATATACAACATACATAATATATATATGTACTAAGATATAATATAATACAGGGATGGCAAACCTATCTGTTGGCACATGAGCCGTCGCCATACCCTGCCTTCAGTACAGGCCGCGGACCCAATCTGAAAGTTTTCAGGCCGGATCTGTGGCCTGCACTGAAGAAGCGCACAAGAGCAGGGGAGTTCTCCTCCCCGACGCGTGTGCACTCCTCCCCTGGCGCTGGCATGATGACGTCACTCACCAGCGTTGGCACTTCGGGAAAAGCGCTTGGGGGTGACGTCACCTTTTTGGCATGGAGTGCCAAAAAGGTTCACACCCCTGATATAATAGAATTAAAAACTAAAGTACAGAAAGCTGCAAACTCACTAGCACCCATGTTTATCTAAAAAAAAGTACATTATTAATGTCCATTAAACATATTCTATTTTTTTTTCATTTGATTTGATTTTTTGATAATTAATTCTTGTTGTATAACTAAAATCATAACATTTACAAATATTAATGAATAAAAGAGATACAAACAAAATGTATTACATAATGATTGCAAAAAAAGAAATTACAGTGGTCTACGTGCTATGGAAAATTTCCACTAATTTTTGGTGAATTTTCTCACTAGGCATAAAATCAGCATTGGAATCATTTTTAGGATGACAACATTTTGGAAAATAAATAAGACTTTTATCAAATTCAAAATCCTTTTTTGTAAAATATTTTCCTTCAGCAGTAAAATTGTGGGGGGAAAAAATCAAAATCTGCTTAGCTGATTTTTTTTTTAAATTCTTTATTAAACATAGGCTGAGTTCATGACATGAATTAAGGTTAATATATTCTGAATATACACATAAAAATAATTCACATAAAAAAATAATACTCATGACAATAAGTTCTTCATATGCTGTAAGAATATAAATGAAAATGTCATAGATATATAAAGTACACAATAGCAAGCAAGGCACGAAAGGATCTGTGTCACACTTATACAATATACATCCTTGCACAGAATATGGATATGTAGCTGTCAGGATTGTCTGTAAGTTTTATAGAAGGTTTCTCTCCATGCACTAGCATAGCTCATTGACAAATAATCTAAATCACAGTTATATTTCTTGTAATATAATAAAGTCACCTTTGTGTGAACTCATCATTGGCAAAACAATAGGCTACAATGTGCTGTGACTGTTGCACCTCTTTTGGCAATAGAATGAGACATTTACAGGTTCCTGTTTCTAAATAAACTAGACTTCAGCTTCACCCAGATTTCCTGCAGCTTTCTATAACATATTTCAAACATTCCCAGCAGAAGCCAGAACAGAATATCATTTACAGTCTTCCACTGACTATCAGCAATGCACCTCCCAAGAAACGAAAAGATATGAAATTCATATTAGCTGTCAGGGCCAGATTTAGAGTGGGTCCTTGGGTAAAACCAAAAGTGGGGCTCCACATTATGGTATGTTTGCTAGGCCAGTGTAATGTGTAGAGAATTAGCAGAACGGGTTTATTCACAGCAGGGGTCCTTTAGGTATTTTGGGCCCTAGGCAATTGCCCAGTCCACACGCCCCTATAACCATCCTGTCATACCAGGAAAAGCTTATCAAGTATCCAGTATAAAATGTGATGGTGCACTAAAACATTAGATGGTATTAAATTGTAGATATTCAAACTGAAATAATAAAATGCACCCCTATGATTCCATCAATATCATCAAAATAGCTTCCTCTCAGCGGTTTACTGCAATTATTCATGTACAATCTTTGAAATATTATAATTTAGGGAGACATAAAATGCATAACTTTAAAATGTATCTAAAGGCTTTGTTCACAGTGGATTAAAATGGAATCCCCTGAAATCACATTATGCTAGTGGTGTGATTTCACTGCATTTTTAATAAAAATCTGTATGAAAAAAAGAAGGAAAAATAAATAAATGATGTATGGGGGTGCTAACATTACGAAAGCCCAAAAACAGAACACACAGGAAACTCAGGCATGACTGTGTCCATGTGATTACCATAGAAACATGAAAGAGATGAGATGTCCAAAATATATGGCAAACACAAGTTTATCCCTTTGCTAAATATTCAGCAAAATGTTTCAATCATTGAATGAAAATATATAAATAGTTACTTGGGACTACTTCGACAGCAATTTTATTTGTTAGAGAAATGAATAAGATGTACAAATACATAGAATCTTACCTTGGGCCATTTTGAATTTAGCAGTCGAGCTTTGATAGCATCATCTAAAGACTTTTCATACTGCTGGGTTTTCAGAAATGCCGCCGATCTGTTACTATACAGTATACAGTTTTGAGGGTCCACTTGCAGCGTTTCACTGTATAGATTAATGGCCAGCTGAAAGTCTCCATTTTTGCATGCTTCGTTACTCAGGCGGACTTTTTCAATAAATTCTTCCTTGCTTAAAATTGAACTTTCCACAACTTTTCCACTGAAAACTTTTCCTCCAGATACAGCCTGTGTGAAATAAACAACATTTAAATCAAATTAATAGTGCATTTTTGTACAAGACAGTAATAAACATTCAGTGCAGAAACTACTCAGACAACTAACACAGGGCGAAAACTCCCAAATGACCAAAACTGAAGTCAAAGGAGCAGAGGTACTTGAACATACCAATAAATAAATAGGGAATAAGGCTTGCAGAAGACTGGGTGCATCCTTGGCATATTATATACATACATACTGTACATACATGTAGAGAGGATGATATATGTAGTATGCTTTTTGCATCAGAACTTGGTCATATTCTTTGGATTTCTATACCTCAACACCTTCCACCATGAAAAATAAGTCTAAAATAATAAATAATGTCATGTCTTTTGGGGTATTGTAAATCTATAAACAAAGTCCAATTTGTCAGAGTAGCTTATCGCTTCAATACAGCCAAAAAAGAACACACACCTGACATCATCACCTGGACGTGCAAGTGTTATAGGCATGGATTTAACTAAAGCCACAGGTAAGATGGACAGTGTTACCATTGCATCAGAGGGGCACAGATTTGGTGTCCCAAACAAAATAAAAGAATTCATATAACAGAAGAGAACAAAATTTCTGAGACATTATGTAAAACCCTAAATAACGAAGTCATTATAAAGCCAACTATGTCATATTCTAAAAATGTTTTATCTCCTCTCTCTTTGCACCAAACTACTGCTGCTTCCCTTTACCCAATTCATAGTGGTTCCTTTCATATTTAATGTGTTGCTCTAAATGTGTTTGGGAAAAATGTAAAGGTAAAAATGTTATATTGGAATCAGACTTTTAACAGGGTTCACAGGTAATATGTTCCTATGACTTTCAACAGAGACAAAACTACGGTAAGACCTGGTCAGGTGGCAGTAGAATAGATTTACAGATACATGGGTGAATATATCAACATCTTGGCTTACCCTAAAGGTATAGGTACACTTTATCGGGTTTGGGTTAGTGATGTTAATGATGTTTGGGTTAGTGATGTTGACAGTTCCCTGGGACATCTACTGTTATGTATGCTGGTGACTAGAGGTGCTTATTCTACTGACAATATTTTGGCCTGTTATGGGCTTTCCTCACTCAGGTTTAAAACATAAACAATCACAGAAATCCATCACTTTAATCAGTAAAGTCATGGCTCCCTGTGAGTGGGACTTTGCACAATTCAACTTTATTAATTATACACTGTGGTCAGAAAGGGCAGAAATAAGGGGAAAGGGTAAGTGTATGTACAAGTACCTTTTTTTTAAGAAACAGGTGTTAACAAAACATAATTAATATAAACATAGCAAAAATCAACTTCTGCTCAAACCATTTAAAATTAAAATGAATCATATTCACTGACTTATAAACATGCATCCTTTACTAATACATTTAGGGGGTTATTCTCTAAAGTCCAAATTTGACTGTTGAATTCTCAAACACCATAGCAAATCTGCAACTTTGACAATTCTCCCATTGTAAAGTCACAACTGTGACAATTTTAAAATTGCGGCTGCGACAATATTCTCATTATAAAGACGCGACTGTGACAGTAGCAGTCTATTGCGACTGTCTTTAGCTGGCGAATTCACACCTTTACTCAACAATTCGGACTTTAGAGAATAACCCCCTTCAATATCTTCGCAAGAAATAAACATATACAATGCATGAATCATTACAGTTGTCTTAAAAGTAAAAGCTCTTAGTCTGGTTTGGAGGATGAACCAGGTCCTATAACCTTTAAGTCATGCATGTTTACATTTCCAGCTATTACCTCCTGAATTCCCTGACTGCTCCAGTAGATAAGCTTCCAAGCAGGATCAGTAAATCTATGTTGACATATTTTACACCTTTTACAACTAACTTTAAACTAAGACTATCATTCTCCAGCCAGTATTAAATTTGCTTGAAAAATAAACAGCTGCATTAATATAACAGGGCCGATTGCAGCAATTGTAACAATATTTAAATGTAAATAAATTCAGACCTGGGCAAAGTTTTCTCCAAAACAATTAATAACAGCATAATTATTCAGGAGGTAAAACAAAAAGAAAACAATAAAAATAATATATTGGAAAAATATTTATTTTGAGATAATAAATGAAATATCAAAATGTAATCTAGCTTTCATCCTTTGTAATATTTTATTTATTATATTTATACATTCCCATTGTAACTTACTATATACTTATATACTGTACTGCCAAATGATGAAAAGCACCACTGACTGTATTTAAACATTTTACATACCATAAACTTCATATAGCTTATTGTGAATATCATCTGTCTTTTCATATAGAAACCACTGAGTTAGACATTACTGTCCATAATTATCATATAATTATCATATAATTATTTGATATATCATATCAAAGCTTACAAAAATGGATGTCAGTTCCACCTCTCCCTCTGCTCCACGCCTAAAGACATGAGTGCTTTAGAATCTGTACAAGAAACTCCAGTGGGTAAAAAAGTGCAAACAGTTGTGTAAAAGAGTGAATTCCCATCCATTTGTCACTTACCCAACTCTGCTTATTCATTAAACAATTTGACCCGAACAATTAAATGAACCCGAAGATACAAACCTCTTTGTATTAATCGATTGGCAATGTCTATTCGGGTATTTATAAAGCATGCCAAGGAAAACTGCATCAAATTAGCTGACTTGACATCACCAGATAAAAGTAGCCAAGTAGAGGGCTGATGGCAGGGTTCCTGTTTTGGCATAAGGCAACTGTACACTCAAAAGTCAAAGAAATTATAGTGACCAGTTAGCATTGGAATACTGTTGCATAGAAAGTAGTGTAAATGTAATGTAATAATTATTACTACTTATTTGCTCCTGACGAAGCCGCAGTGACTGGCGAAACGCGTTGAGCAGCGTTCTAACATCCAGTGGGCAACAGTTTCTTCCCACACAAAAGAACCACCAATGCTTGCATCAATCTACAGGTCAGTACTTGTGAGATTTTATTGAAGTTGAGGAGGACTCTGTGCTGTTACCCATTTGGCATTTCATTTATGCATGACACAAGAAAGCGTTTTGTAAGTGCAATACTTTAAATTTTTTAATGATTTTAAAATATTAAACTGTACTACTCTATGTGGAGCATTTGTTTCCTTTGTTTATATACATCATCCCCTGGTTCACCGTTTTGGAATTTGGAGTGGCAGTTTGTTTCCTTTTTGCCAGCAGAGGTTGGCCATCTATTTCGTCACATTAAAGCCCACATTGTTCAAAGTGCATTCCATTTGAGAGTCGGTGAGTGGCCATTTTTTACATTCACACATGGTGCATTTTATTTCCCTCTTTCAGCACAGTATTTATTCTTGGTATACTGGGCTTCACCTATTTCTCACATCAGCCATACAGGTTGCACTATGTTGTTTTATGCGCTTTTTCACCAGAATCTATGATTGCCTTTTATACTATGACAATTCCAGTAACCAAAATGTGACAAACTAATGACTTTGTCCTTTCACGTAATGAATCCTGCCAATTGATAGTACGTATTTTGATATTAAAATAAAAAGAGATATCGATAGTGACATTGCTTCATTTGGCAGAATCATAGGAAGATGTCAATTTAATTCACTTAGCTGAATTCACATGACAATATGTCCATAACTGTCCAGCTAACCATGCCCAACTATGAATTAAATAGAGGTCCTAATATACTTATTGATGCACAGGCACACCCTAATGTGTGCATTCTTACAAGAGCTGGATTTGAATAATTGACCTACCAAACCAAATGGGAATTTTGATTTTTTTTTTTTTTTTTGCTGTCTTTAATTACAAACTAACAGGTTGCCTAAGAAGTAGGTTGTATCATGAGTTTTTAACTCCCCAGGAAAGGGGGCAACTATGTCCAGGGGTATAATTATAGGGGTCACAGGGGTCATGGTTGTGACTGAGCCCAGACCTCCAGGTGTTCTGGGTCAGGTGGGATAAAGCCTAATAATGATGTGCATCTCACAAAATAATATTGTGGATTGGAGGCAAAGGGAGAAGTAAAGGATCACAAAAAAGTCTAAGGTTTTGTAAGGTTGATTCTTAAAGGGAAGGGGAAAATACTAATAATAGCAGCTATGCTAGACTTGCCATAATCATACCCTGCAGCTCTAGATGGTGGGGCCTCTGTATTCTGCACTGTCAGTAAAGAACTTAAAAATGCAATCTCCAGCAGTCATTATAGAGGAAATAATATTATTTTCCGTGTTAAGAAATGTCCATTATTAAGCCTAAAACAAACATTTTTTTTTTTTTTTTTTTACTTTTTCTATTATTATAATAACGTAATTGATGTTAATATTTCTTTGGTTTAATGCCCTGATGTTGCTTTCTACATAATTCACCCATTTTATAGAATGTTACAAATGTTGCAACTCGCTCTGCAAGTATTTTTGTTTTTTATACAAATGCTGTACTTTGTTGCCTGTTATATGATGAGGTTCAAGGGGTTAATTGTAAGCATCACCAAGGACTCTACTGAGCAGGCTTGGACCCCTGGTCTGAGAAGCAGGCTGGAAAGTCAGGAGTTAAAAGCAGGCAAACTAAACAAAACATGAATAATAAGATGTTAACAAATGTTTGTTAAAAATGTAAATATAAAAGAATAGTTTCTAGGTAAAATTTTAATTTTTAGGGTCTTTGAGAATGAAGGCATAAAATCAATAGTCTGGGTTTTTAAGTTTTCCGATTCCCCTTACCTCAGTGCTAAAATCCCTTTGGAAAAACCACAACCTAAATCTGGATCTCACAGAGGAAAAGCAGTGCAAGTAGAGTCTAGAGAGGTTTTACAAAGTTTTGAAACATAGTAGGGTTTTAGGGAGCTAATATTGATACCTAGTATAGATAGTACTAGTACTTGTCTAGAATTTGTGAGGTTTTGGTGGCATATTTATCAAATAATGAATTTGTGTATTGTGTATGGTGTTGTTAAATAGCCTATACTGTAGCAAAGGCAATTGTACACATTCTTTATTTTGAGATAGTCGCAATTTTGATGTGGTATTGCTTCTGTGATTGCTCTGCTCTCCAAAAACTCATGAGGATGCAGCAAGTGAAGAGGATTGAAACTTGTACGGAGAAGACACAAAGCTCGGAATTGAGTCAAGCAGGAAGCGTCTCTGGAGCGAAGGTCCACCAGTCTCTGGAGCGAAGGACCACCAGTGAGTAATTCAGCTGGAATAGTGGAATGAGCTTGGACTTCTCCTTTACAGTATACAATGCCACTATCTTTTTGCTACATTAATAACATCAAACTGGCAATATTACCATTTTGAGGCATGTTAATAGAGACCTAAATTACAATTGATTTTTATATGCATTTCAATGGCAGGCAAATTTTAGCTCCTCTTAGCCTTTGGTTGCCTATTTTCAAAGTCTTTTTAGTAAAATGTCACCAGGAAACCTGCCATAAGCCCACCAACTTCCATTCTCATTTGAATAATTCAGAGCCACTTCACCCCAATACACCGTGGTGATTCACTATGACACATGAATACTAGACATGTCACTTATGCAGTGAATAGATGCAAATTGCTGCATAAATATATTGTCAGTGTAATGATGAGAATTTGCCATATGGCAGAAATCAATGATCTTTACTGAACATGTGAAGCTGGTAATTATATCAATTTCCCAAATTCACTCATTTATGGAACAAATTGCCTTCTTGTAATGAATGTGTTCTGTAGAAGTTTTGGTAAAACTATATGATTTTATTTGAAACGCAGTATAATATGATACATTTAGATTGTAAGCCCTATAGGGCAGGGACTTCAATTCTCTTGTTTAAATCACAACCAAACACTTAGGGGAATTCACTAAAATGCGAAGTGAGGTGCGGACCTTTCGCCTCACTTCGCACTGACTGTTATGCGCTCACTGATGTCCTGCACGCGGACATCAGCGAACGCTTTAAAGGGGATTCCAGTCTCGGCGAGACGACTTGAGTGGTTAAATTAAACTTTGGAAGACTGCTCTGGGTCTTTCTGAGTTTACTGAGAGAAATCTCGCATTGTTCCCGTGAGATAAACTCAGAAAAATCTAGAGAAGTCTTTCCGAGTTTAATAACTTTCCCCCATATATAAGTTGATAAGAAATGATAACAAACTATCTGTTTAGGGGTTTTAATATTTTATTGCTAATCTAAAAAAGAGCCTTGGATAAAAAGGAAAGTAAATGTAACTTCAATGTAAAAGTGTTTATTTTCAAAGAGGGGGGAATTCATAAGTGGGGAAATTGTTTATAGAGGTTTGGTAACCCATAGCAACCAATCAGCAGCATACTTGCTATACAGAAGGAAGAATAACAAAAGGCAACTTCGGATTGGTTGCTATAGGTTACTAGACCGACCTCTGTAAAGTTTGTCTCTCTTAATGAATAAAACTGCAGGCCGAAATTTATTAAACTCGGAAAAGCCATTTGCGCTTATCTGAGTTTAATAACTAAGGAGAATGCTTTGAAGTTTCTCCCCGTAAGTATATTTTTTTATTAAATATATCCATGGAAAGGTAGCTATACTTGTATGGCTACCCTTTCCATGGATATATTTAATAAAAAAAAGTTTCTCACGGCAAGTATCACACGAGGCAAATCTTGTAATACTTACCAGGAGAAACTTCAAAGCCTTCTCCCAATTAAACTCAGAAAAGCCGAAACGGTAAGATTCACTTAATAAAGTTAATGGGACATGTTTAGACTGATGTCACTGTATGTCACTACACATTGCTACCCCCAGCTAACTTTATTAACTAAATATTAAGGGGGTAATTCAGGAATGATCAAACTTATCTTGTGATGCTTTTTACCACTTTGCTGAGTCAGGTACGCGCTCCCTGGTCTCCTGCAAGCGGAGATCAGCAAATGCTTTAAAGGTACTTCGGCTCACCTCGCGACCTCTTGAGTCGCCTCGCCGAAGTACCTTTAAAGCGTTTGCTGATCTCCGCTTGCAGGAGACTAGGGAGCGCGTACCCGACTCGGTGAAGTGATGAGAAGCTTCGCAAGGTAAGTTTGATCATTCCTGAATTACCCCCTAAATACCTTTCTGTGTCACCCTATCACTTGGGCAAACTGTTTATTGTAACTTTTGAATGCACACCAGAGCCCTGCCATCATCCCCTTACTTCACCACTTTGATCTGTTACTTAATGAATACCTGAATAATGTGTGCATGCAAAGTGATGCAAGAGCTCTCTACGTCCCTGAGGGCTATAAATGTATAAACTTCGTGTGAATTCCACAAATTACAGAGTTTGATTAAACTTGGGGAAATGGTGACACATTTAGACTGGTATACTACTGTATACTGTATTATCCAATACTGTATGTATGTCCTTGAATAAGCCCCTCAGTGTCACTGCAGTATAAGGTCAGTAAAAAAAAATTATATATTAAAAATTTCCCATTAACAATGAGATTAGTAATCCATAAAAAAATAATAAAAATAATTGAAGTTAGTGTTAATTAGTTGCAATTTTAGTTTTTATTGCACAACTTGCTATGAAGTGCACATCCAAACTAAAGCTCATTTGCAGTGGTGCTCTCTCTGTAATAAAAACCTGCTAATTAATCATCTCTCCCATGCATGCTCTGTTTCCCCTTATTAGGACAATCGCCTGAAGGCCTCTTTATCCCTTGGCTTTGCTAATGACCCTACCATTTGGAGTACCAAGCACACAGAAGAGATATCCAGACATCAGGCTGCTGTTATCTATAATCTAATTGCCTGATTTCATCTGAGGATCTCAAACCACAAAGCAGAATACATGCAGGCCATACATAGGCCTCTTATATACTGCACAGAGAAGGGTTAATGAAAGCCTACTGTGGCCAACACAAAAGAGATCATATTGTCCCTTTCCTGGAGTAGTTGTTGTTAGCAAGGGTTACTGTGAGATTATATTCAGTCCATAAAAACAATTAAAGTTTCGAATAACTGCTATTACAGACACCATCCAGTACCCTTTCAGTGCCAGCCTGATTCCAGCAACACTGACAATGAAGGATGGCATCACTTCCTGGACATCCCAGCGCCACAGGAGTTAAATGAAAAGTCAGGAAAGCAGTTTTAGCCAACCTACCCTTTCTTTCCTTTTCACTGCCTGGTGCTCCATTGTTTTCTCACACGGTGCTCCCAAAGCAGGCACAACAGCCCATGGCAAAGTGCGAGAAAACTTCTCAGCCCCGTCTGCGCACTTCCCACTAGCACAACTCTCCAAGTAACGGTCTCAGCTTGAGCATTTCCCAGGGAAGGTTCGCCATGTTTTACATCCTTTTCTTTTAGCCAAGTCTCTCCCCCCTTTTCTCAAGGAGGAGGAGGTGGAGGAGGGAAGAGGTTTCAGTTTTCTCTACTCAGTAAAACAATGAGCTCAGCCCTGCAGGAGTTTAGTTACTTCCAGGACTGAACCCAGGCTCCAATGTAATGGGAACAATCCCTTTAGCTTATTGTCTGCAACTGCCCAACACCACATGCTACAACTCCCTGACACACACTGTAACTCCCTGCCTAATAGTTCAGCTCCCTGAGACATGCTACAACTCTCTGCTGGAATGTTCAGCTCCCTGACTCACACTTTAACTCCCTGCCTAATAGTTCAGCTCCCTGACACACACTTTAACTCCCTGCCTAATACCGTAGTTCAGCTCCCTGAGACATGCTCACACTTAAACTCTCCGAAAAACACTTCAACCCCCTGCTGGAACATTCAAATCCTTGGCCAACTACAGCTCCCTGACAACACTCATCTCTGTAGAGTGTAGCATTGTGTTTACCCATGTTTGATTTGTGTCTTCTTCAGGTCCCTGACACATACTTTACCTCCCTGTTTAATAGTTCAGCTCCATGACACACATTACAACTCCCTGAAACACATTTCCAGTCCCTAATACACACTTCATTTGTATGCTTGATAGTTCACCTCCCTGATACACATTACAACTCCCTGCTGGAACGTTTAGCTCCGTGACGCATGCTTCCACTCCTTGACACATTTGAACTCCTAGCTTTATAGTTCTTCCTGACACATACTAAGTGAACTTGCCCTCACTACATGTGTAGACTCACCATAGCATATGGCAATATATGATATCTGAGAAGAGCAATCTTGTAATATAATAGACTTGTAATTAACTTATGATATAATAGTCACAATACTTCCATTTATAAAGGTCCCCTTATATTGTTGGCCAACTCCCTTCTGGAACATTCTGGTCCTTTGCCTACCATTGACTCAGCTTTACCCAGTTTATCTGTTACCCCAATCACCAGGGGGTTAAATACCTCACTGGAGGTGTTGGTTGCATTTGCAAGATTGTATCTATGTATTAGACTGCAGTGGGAGAGGTGTCAGTACAAGGTTGTATGTGGCAGACAATAGATGCTGCTACCCTCCACCTCTATTCAAGCTTGGTTTCTCCATTTTAACGTGAATGTCTTCTTTTATAGCTCTTTTAAACCAGTCTTCCTCTGTGGGGAGAAGAACTTGACTTGTATGCATGGTCTCTCCATTTAAAAAAGTGACTACATAGTGGAGGACTGGTTCAAGAGAGAAGTAAAAGAAATATATTTTGACATGGAGAAACCAAGCATGAACAGAGGTGAAAAGTGCAATATCTATTGTCTGCCATATACAAGCAGTCATCACTAGTCACCAGTATTTAGTGGAGAAGGCCAGTCAGATGACTAGCCAAACATCTTCAAAGAAAATCCAACAAGTCCAGTTTCCTTGACTTATTAATACATATATACCATGACTTGGATAATTGAGAAATTTCACATTTACCCACAATGGATAAATTAAGGATCTGATCTGATTTTGATTGTATTGGTATTATTGCATATAGACTATGAGAGACCACTAGATGTCACTGCAGAATACTCATCCAAAGGTCCGAATGTAATGTGCTGCTTGCTTGAGAAGAACAATAATAGTGACTGAGAAATGTGGTGCCTGTTTCTGTGATGAGTAAGATAATATGAACCAAATGTCACATGACCATACAAATCTTTAGCTTCCCCGACAACACCTAACTGGCGGAGTGGCTTTGAAAGTTGTCAGAACTGTTTGTTTATTGAGCAATATCAATCTGAATAATAAATTAAATTTTGCTGTAAATGCAAATACAAACCCTTGCAGTACTATGTATTTATTTTCACAATAATTATTTGTCTTTTTATTATTATTTTGGTAAAGACAGCATATGAAAATATTTATTTATGCTACAGTGCTGAGTCAACATGCATGCTAACGACAGCAACTGTTTTTAAAAGGTAACTAAAACTAACTGCAAATTCAGATAACATGACTAAAAACGAATACATGTCTGCAAGGTGAAATGCTATGTTATTAAGTTATATAAGTCCACTTGCAATGGACCCCAGTATAGCATGAAACAGCTTGCCACAGCTGCCATATTCAATGTTCTTTAGCATTATTCATGTGCATTTGTTGGCCTAAGCTCTAGTGACAAGATTTGCAACATCATTCACTTTATCATCAGTTGTGCAAGTTTGAATATGATTTTCAACACCAACTTGCAGTGATAAAAGTCATTTGAATGAAGGTGAGGAACACTATATCTAATGATTTTAACTTTAGTTCCCCTTTAAGCAGCCACACAATATGCATTTAAGTAATTGTTGATTAGTAATGAAGCATGTGTATTTTGTGTGCATTTGGTATTAAAGGAATGGATCGAGTCGACTCGCCGAGACTGGAATCCCTTTAAAGTGCTCGCTGATGTCCGCGTGCAGGACATCAGCGAGCGCATATCAGTCAGTGCGAAGTGAGGCGAAGACTCCGCACCTCACTTCGCACTATCGTGAATTCCCCCCATAGACTTTTCTGCAAGGGTATACCCAGGTAGCAGCCTCCAGGTTAGATTCCCAGTGATGGCAGTGGACAGTTGGTGATAATGGATAAATGGACTGCAGAAAAAACAGCAACCTGGAACACAGGACTCTGGAACAACTGAACTAAAACGCAGTGGCTGGAATGATGACGGAGTAACAAAACAACTTATTCGAGCAGGACAAGTAGAATTGTAACCTTGGTTGGAGACGCAGAGAAGGAATTGCTGAACTGTAATTTGATAAAGAGGTACAGCACAGCAGAAATGGATTCAGGAGACTTCAGACTGGAGATTAATTTAGGAGACTCAGTGGATACAGACATTTTCACTCCCAAATTAATTTTCCACAGTTTAATTTAATTGCACATATTTATTATTTCATGTATTCACCCCACGATGAAAAGAAATGGTGCTAAAGTTTTTTTTTTAACAATGGTGAATAGTAGTGCTGGAGTATTGTAGTGAATTCATCTCAAACCTCTTGTGACAACCATAACCTAGCACACAGGGGTTAATTCAGCAAGGTGCGAACTCACCTTGCTGAATTAACACCACAAAGTGAAGTATCCTTGTGATATTATACTTCTATTGTGTAAAGCACTTTTCCCATGTCTGTATTATATTTGTATTCCTGAATTGTACAGCGCTGCGTAAATTTGTGGCGCTTTATAAATAAAATTATACATACATACATCTTTACATGGATTTGCTTAAAAGAGACAATGACATCATAACTCTTTCTGCATTTATGACTACATAATGGAAATGTGCATTAATTAAGTAATGAAAACCTGTATTTCTGTATTGCAGAAATTACAGAATTTATTGAACTTAAGTTATATGTAAGGAGCTAGGAGTTTACATTTAAATACATTTGCAATAAAAATCATAGATGCTCAGACATTTTTACTGACTTGTTGTTGGTTGGCAAAGTTCGCAGATGCAAGATAGTAAAGATCTTGTTTCTAATAGAAGATCAAAAAATCAACTACCTACCTAAAATTCCAGTATAAGCTTCTGTTGTCACATGCAGAGAGAGGGTTTTTGGTGCTTCCTGTAATTTTGGCGGCCAGCCAATCATCGCAGAGCACAGAGGGGGATGAACAACGTCACCACTGGGCTGTGTAGGGAACTCATTGGCTGCTAAAATCACATGACCTCATTTTATATATGTGACATGGGTTGGTTATGGCCCTATTGATGCCCTGGGCGAACTGCCCCTTGACCTCCCCCACCCGTGCCCCCCCTGCCCTGTACCCCCACTCACCTCCTCCAGCGTTCCAGC
>WMED01011069.1:0-15448 GCA_019650415.1 Pipa parva | reverse complement strand
ATGCAAAAAAACAGGAAATGAGGAAGGGGGCAAATACTTTTTCACACCACTGTACATCAGTACGGTCCTCAGTGCCTTCTTTGCATTGCCCCCCCATGATACTTTTACAGGAAAGTTTGTATTAGCAGTTTGGAGACTGTTTGTTTTTGGATTGTAGGAGGAAACATAGGGGAGAACATGGTGCTGCAGTTTTTTTTTGCTGACACTTAATAAAACTTGCATATTAAAGACATACATGGTTAATTTGAGTTTGCCACTTTTCATTGAGGAGTTCACTGTATATTTAATTCAGAGAAAGATGTCTGTCCTTGCATTTTTTTGTAGAAGGCCATCTGATGTACCAGCTGTGTGAGCAGACCTTTCCAGTGCTGCACAAAATAATTAGAAAAAAAACAACTTTCCAATGGATACACACTGATATTTTTATCACAGTGGAAACATTTTGCACAGTTAGCATTTTCCAGCCATTAGCAATATATAAGACAAATAATTTGCTTGCCATTTGTAGTACTCATATTAAAGCATACCTAGTAACTCAGGGTTATACTGTACATAGTAAATTTGCTTCTTTTATTTTCATGGCATTTATTTTTTAATTAGTATTCATGAATACTATGAATTATTAAATGAATAACAAAAACGTGTCTTTCATGAAAACACTTTTTTCTTTGTGCAGAAAAAAATAATTGTCCGGGATGCAATAGAAAGAAAAGACTGAATTATGTGTACCAGGAGTACATAAAAGTAAGGCCACATTAAAACTCTGTCTGTGGGAAGATGGAACCCAATACTGAATGTAGAACACCCTATTTGTCATTGTCCAATTGTGGCCCAGGACTATATCTTTGCATCAAAATTCCCACAGTGAGGAAGTGCAAAGGAAAAGACTAGGGCAATGGAAAATATAACTGTAACAAAGTTCTTGAAATCTAAAACATAAGGGACAGGCAGGAGCAGGGTGTCGGAGCAGGAGCAAGGTGTAGGCAAGGTCCAACATGCCATTAGTGAATATTCTATATAAAGGATCATAACCATACTTGAGAACTTTCTAACTGAGCTCATACTGAGATCCAGAAAACAAACAAACAAAAATAAATAACCTTGACACATTTGTTTGCTGGAAAATCTTGAAGGACACAATTAAAGAACATTGGAGATTAAACTGTACTGATGTAGCAGAGCTATCAATAAACCTATTAACTGTAAGTTAACGGAGAGCTAAATCACAGGCTGTCTGACATGCTAAAAGGTAGTTCACCTGTGCCTGGATAAACAACCCCCTTTAGCACTCTAACAAGCACACCATCTAGAAGCTGGACTCCTCTTGTTTAGGACACCCCCAGCTTTCACGCTTTAGTTTCCCTTTAATGCAGAACATGAAATCTGTGACACTTGGTTGTTAGAATTTGTTTGCCGAGCCTAATACCCTGAGTTTTGTTCCTTATTGACTAAACGGTGAATTCACCTCAGTAGAATTCGAGTTGCCAAAATAGATGCAAATTCACTTCTCACTATTGACTAAGCTGCGAATATACTTGTTGAACAGGCGGACAGTGACGAATGTTGTCGCATGTATAGTGTGGCGTAGTCAGTAGAAGTAGGATGAGAAGTTGTGTAGAGTGAGGTGAATTCGACAAATGATGTTAGTCTCATCATTTCACGCTAACGGTATTCTGTGAATATTCAATCTATTTCTATGATACCTTGTCCCTTGGCCATGTTGTCTCTTAGTCACAGCTGCCATTGTCACTTTTTAAGAAATAGTGACATTACGCAACATTGGAATCCTGCCATCACCCCCACCCCCCAATTACCACTCCGATATGGCATTGCACATGAAGAGAAATGCCAAGAGCTCCATAAGTCTGGGACTATAGTAGCTGCCTGAATTTGTTTCATATTCACCACTTTGAAGAGTTTAGTCAGTAAGTGAACATGGGTAAGTGGGGAATAGATGTGAATTTATAGTTTTATACGACTGTATTTTAGTCAATAAGGCCCTGAGTCTTTGGCAAAATGATTTTGTTTTATTTTGCTGTAACATCCACATGGCAGGCAAGAGCGAAATAAATAAATAAATAATGAAAAACCCAATAGCCCAAAGTGTTTTATGTCAATAACTGTACTGAATAGAGCAAGATATAGCTTATTTATATACACTAACACAGCACAATGGGACCTTGAGTACATAGAAGCACTAACAGCAGGAAAACAAAATCTTTTTAAAGTATTATTTCTTTTGCTTCTGCAGTTTTAATTTCTTTATTAAAAACAGTGAAAAGTCAGTAAATGAAAGTAGTGCTAGTGCCAGAAGTAGTGGGAAATACACCTATAAAAGCTTGGCTCTCGCTAGCAAGCTGTCAGTGAGGCTAACAGGACAAGGCATGAATGATTAAGTGGAAAAACAGAAGCTCTAAGAGAGATTTCATTGAAATCAGCCACCGTGGCAGAATGAAAAATTATCATCATCCTCTTCATGCTACCTTCTTTCCTCATTATATATTATTTTCCTGTCATTCAGTGAAATAAAAGACCCAGATTTTGTGCCATATGTGAAACAGGTTTGGCTGTTCTTTAAGGGGGAAATATCATTTTAGGATTGAATCTACTTTGGGAAGTTTTTACGTATGAATATTTTTCTTTAAAAAGTGCCATTAGGTTACACAGCGCTGTACAATTCAACAATACAATTATAATACAGACATGGGAAAGTGCTTAACAAAGAAGAAGTGAAGTAAATTACAAACATATAATCAAGAAAATACATCACTCTAAGTGCCAGGCCATGACTGAAACAAGAGGATGGAGGTCCCAGCCCTGTAGAGCTTACAATCTAAATAGGAAGATTTACATGAACAGATAGGAGGGTAACAAGTGCAGTAACATAAAATGACAGTTCATTAGCCTATATGGGATATTAAAAGGAATAAAACTAGAATAAATAGCTGCTAAAGGATAAAATATCAACATGAAAACCAGAGGTAAAATTTCAATTTAGTTTTGAAGATATTGACAGATTGCTCTTGGTGGAGGTAGTTGGATATAGAATTCCAGAAATAAGGGGCAGCAAGAGAGAAGGGTTTAAGATGAGAATGGGCAGTCTTAGTGAGGGGTTTATGAAGAGGACTGCCTTGTGAGGAATGGAGTTGAAGGCTAGGTATTTTGAGCACACAAGAAAGGGATGCAGGGAGGGGCAACACAGTGAAGTGCTTTGAATGTCAAAAGTAGGACACTACTGAAAATAATACGTGTTTTAATGGGGAGCCAAGGAGCAGACAGGAGTTGGGAGGCAGACTTCTGGGGAAAGAGGGAGATGATTTTAGCAGCAGAGTTTAGAATAGATTGGAGTGGGGAAAGATGGGAAACTGGAAGGCCAGTTAGAAAGGCATTGCAATAATCAAAAAAGGATAAGACAAGGGATTGCATGACGGTGTGGCCTGAGAGATAAAGAGATGGGTCTTGGCAATGCTACAAAGGAAAAATCAACAATTTTTCGCAGGTTTAGTTAGTTACAAAGGTTTAGTTATCATTGTTACCTCTGATGTCCGACCACAGTGGTTTTGTATGTTGTTGTGTGTTGTGCCACCAGGGTCCCCTGTCCATTCTGTATAAATGCATAGTCTCCCTGTCTGCTCTTCCAGCCCAATTGCACAACATTTTAGCATTTTTGTTGCTCTTTAAAGTGCACCTGTCACCTCAAAACTGTAATACTAATTTAGGTTCTACTAATGAAATAAACATTTTTGTAAATATATATGTATTTTAAAAATATGTAGCTTTATACAGCATTTCTCTCTGTCATCTTCCCTGTCAGCCTGACTTTTTTTTTCCTGAGTCAGGTTGGGCAGAGCTTAATGATGATTGACATTATAGCTCAACCAATCAGATCCCTGCCAGATCATGATTTAAGGTATCTGATTGGTTGAGCTATAATGTCAATCATCATTTAGCCCTGCCCACCTGACACTCAGGAAGGAAAAGGCAGGGTGACAGGGAAGATGACAGAGAGAAATGCTTTATAAAAGGTACATTTTTAAAAATACATATAGATTTTCAAAAACATTTAATTAGTAGAACCTAAATTAGTATTCGTTTTGAGGTGACAGGTACACTTTAATACAAGGCTAGCTCTGATATATATAGTCTACTGCATACCTTATGCAGAATACAGAGCAGCTAAAAGCTTATTCAGGGTTAGAATTGATAAAAACAAGCTGGATACTTTGTTTCTTGACTACAGGGGTTTGATTTCATCTCTTTCATAGCAGCACAGAATAGTAAGTAGTGTCAAACATTAGACCACAAACTGATCCTGATAGCGCTCTGTGCTCTGAGAGCCTGCTGCTTCCCACATTCACATTTTTATTGATTCAATGCAGGCTGTAAAATGTTTCACTGCAATAACAAGAGACTTCTTCAAAAATGTCATTCTATATGCGCTGCTTTCAGAACCTCTCTCTGATGGGTGCAGAAAACAAACCACACTTTTGTTACAAAAATCTGTGTGGAGACAATAGTCATAACTAGTCAATTTAATGCTGCAATAAAACATTTGAAGCAGTGAATCCAGCAAATGATTTGTTTGATTTAATGGACTGATAGCGTTCCTCTACATTTTGTTAAGCAAAGAGCACCACATTTGGGACGTTAATGTCATCATGCAACCAGGTTAAATCATACTGTATAGATGAATGCACTAATGTACACTGTGGCCCAGCCACTACTCTACTTCCTAGATTCCCTAAATCCTTAGTGCTTCAACTGAACCTATACACAGTGGACATTTCTTAAAGTGTACTAGGCTAGTTTCCATCTCAGAGATGGGACCCCCCACTTACATAGTTCATATATATTATATTTTTTGTGTGCCCCAATAAACAGGGTCTTGCTTACTGCTGAAGCAGAAAAGGCAACTGCTACTGGGAACTTGAGGTGAGCTGTAATCTTGAATATCTAGGAATCCACAGTTGCAACAACAATCAACTCAATCATTGCAACATTTCTACCCCAGAATAAGGCGGACATCACAGATGCAAAGATAGTGTCCTACTGCTTCCCCTGTAATTTCCCCACCTCTGCATGATTGTGCTCTAGAGCTGAGGTCTAGTCATAGTTTATGAGCTGTTACCAGGCTAGTACTAAACTTGCTTTTATAGCAGTTGTAAATCCACTGAGGTGCAGATCATTTAGCCCCTCCTCAGACCTACATAAGCTGCTTCATTTGATCAGAACCACTGAAGCCCTGTACCAAGTTCTTTTGTATGACCTTTGCCTACCCATAGATTTTGCTGTGTCACAAGCAGTGCTTGTGCCTAATGCACCTCTCGTGCATCTGCCGGCTTAATGTTGGCAGGTGCTGAGGAGACTCTTCTCCGTGGCACTTCCGGGTTGGATCAGCCAATTCTGAATTAATGACGTCATGGATGAAGTCAGCAGCACCAAATTCAAAAGGCAAAGCACTGCTTTCAGAAGTGCTCGGTTATCAATTGTTTTCTATGCTTGATCTTAGCTTGGCATTTTGGGAAGCCATTTCATGTGTTCTCTGCTTCAAGTATTCCAGCCTGCTTCATCTCAGCCTTAAAGCGAGCAGCCTCAAGAGTTACTGCTTCTGAGTGTCAGCTCTTCAACCTAGTCTTCAAGGAATATGTTCATGAATATCAGCAAGTCTTCAGTGAGTCGCTTCACAGCTAACATTGTTAGTTAGTTGGTATTATTCTCGTTTGTACATCTTAGCCCTTCCAGTGGTGTACCACCTTGTTCCTGTGTGGTTACCTGCCTCAGTACACCTTAGTTCCTCTAGAGGTGTACCACAGACGCGTAACTGGCTCTGGGTTTGCTATAGTGCCTCTACTGGTGACCCAGTTTTTCAGGTAACCCTTTTGTATGTTCCCAGGATCCCCCTTACAATTCTTCCTTTTTAAGTTTGTTTTAGAATTTTGCCTGATACCTTTGGACTCTGCTGAATCTTTCTACAGTTTTGGCCACACTACTCACAGTAACTGGATAATGCTCTGTCCCACAGCAGGACCCCAAAAGTGCATTGGTGGATATAAAATCCTGCTGAGTCCTCCAGTTCCAAGGAACCCTTCACTGGATCCATCCATAAACAGTTGTTGCACAGTAATGTAGTGACTCAGTGTGGTCACTACTAAACTGTTCTATGATCTGATATGATTTTTTCTGTAATGTTTGATGTTATGTAATCTCTTATACCTTGCTCTGACAGTTATAACATTTCTTACACATATACTGCCATCTACGGGCCATTGTCAGTAACTCTTTTACTAAATATTGGCCACAGGATACTAATGCAGGAGAAGGCAATCTGGGAAAAGGGAGCTGAACTTCCTGTTGGAAGAGAGTGAGATGAGGCTGAAGAGACCAGATGTAGGAAAGGGAAATCTGCACCTTTCTGAAGTGTATGGCCATGTGGTCTGTTAGTTTTTGCTCCAAATATTCCACATTTTTGGAGCTCTCTCTCTACAGCACTTGTCGGCATCAGCACACTGTAATGAGCGGTGCTTGCACCACTCGTTACAGTGAAAGAGCCAGATATGGACATCAAAAGAGCCATATCTGGCTCAAGAGCCATAGGTTGCCGACCCCTGATCTAAGTGTTAATTATCTTAAACCTACCGTGTTTGTGTTTTGCTTTGGAGTCTGCACCTTAGTGTGAGAACTCTGGCACATGTGTACTGGTATAACATCACCATCCCTACCTACAGTAGGAGTGATTCCAGTCATCCTTCTCCCAATTAACTTTTTCCCCTTTTTGTAATTTGTCTCCCAACTTGTGGATTGCCGGAGCCATCAGGGGCACTGTGTCAGTACCAGTCTCTGAGGTTACAGGCCCTGCATTACTGATGGAGGTTGCGACAGTTAGTGTCCTATTCAGATATATGAATTGTGTCAATAAATCAAGGAAAAAATGAACACCATAAGTTCCTTCTTTAAGGTACTGTGTATAAATTTTATTTAATGAGCAGCACAGCAAAAAAAATATTCTTGAACTTTTTGCTGTATATTATCAACTTCTACTGCTAAACATAAAAGACTCATAGCAGCACTTGTGGCCTGTAAGGTTTTTTTACACTTGCCAGGCTTCCTTGGAGGCTTCATTTCTCTACCCACTGATTAAAGGAATGATTTGTGGCTTCTATACTCTGAACATTACCCCTTTCTTATTTCTTGATGGGGCTTTAGCTGCCACTGTAAAAACCTGGAGCTAGCTTAGCTGATTCTGATCCTTCTAAGTTTGGCTACAAGGCTTCATGACCTTCACCCTAAAATTAGAGCTATTCAGAAGAATTAAGGCCAACACTGGCTCAGTGATATGCGGGGCCTAGGGCATATGTAACATTTTGAGGTTTTCCTCCTTAAATCAACAAGCATCTCTCTCTTTTAATATTCAAGGTATAGAAGATACAGTTTTTACAAAAGAACACCAATAACGAGAGGGCTAATGGAATTAAGTAATGCAAAGTGTTAAGTACAAGGGGCTCAAACTCCATCTGTGTGGGAGGGGACTTTAAAAGCTGAAGGCCATAGGTGGGTTAATTTTTGGCATAGGAGACAACACTAATTATGTTACAATTTAAGGCTATCCATAAGAAATAAAGGTATCTATAAGATAACAAGCATCAGCAAATTCTAAGTGCTTCTGAACAGTAGCAGCTCTGCACAACACCCCTGTGGAACTATCTTCCAGCTCTGCTGGATAGTAATTAAGCCTAATTAAGCCTCATCAGATAGTATATAGTTATATCAGGAACTCCCATAATGGGCAGATCCATATAACACTAGAAGGAACTAGAACATATCAAATGCAGAGGAATTAAAATCGCGGGAGATATTACTCAAGTCTTCTAATAACGGTATGGGTGAATCATTTCAAATGTAATTAAAGTGATGTAATTACCCTAACTTACATATGTCTGGAATGCTATGCACCTAAGCTGTGTATGTCTTTTATAATTTGATTAATAAATAAGCTTGTATTTAAAACAAAACCTGTCCCCCATCATTTATTATATAAGTTGTTAATACGGGGGAACATGGCTAGCATGTGTTTATGGCTGCAAGTTTATGGCTGTGTGACACCTGTATTATCAGATCAGTGGACATGTATGTATGTATGTATAATTTTATTTATAAAGTGCCTCAAATTTACACAGCTCTGTACAATTCAGCAATATAAGACAGATATGGGAAGAGTGCATTACACATTACAAGTTAGTAACTTACTGTACAAGCATAAAATCACTTTAAGTGCCAGGTTGTGGCTGACACAGGAGGATAGAGGTCCCAGCCCCATAGAGCTTACCATCTAAGTGGACGAAAGACATAAAGGAACAGTCTGGCCAAAATTTTAAAAAATGCATATGTTAGTTAATACAAATTACTAACTTTTATTAAATGCATTTTAATTTCAATTTTGGCCCTAAAATGACATTTCTTACCTGTTTAGAAGTGTTATGTAGCACTTCTGTGTTTAGGATTCCATCTTCATCTGTGCCGCCGACTCTACTGTGTCCTGGAGCTGAAACTCTTCACAGCCGCGTTCTTCTCCTGTTAGTCTGCAGCCCTTTACCGGCATCTCCTAATAGTCACATGGGAGAGCGGCACATCATCAACCCAGATCCCCTTGATGATACGCCGCTCTCCCATGTGACTATTAGGAGATGCCCAATCTGTTTTAGAAAGGATCACATTTTACACCTGAAATCTCTGCCCCTGTTTCTATGCAAAGGCATCTGTATAAATATTGGGGCATATCACCTGCAGCAAGCTGAACATTCCAATGTGGAGGATGGGCACAGATGTTACCTATGGAGGCCATTGAGTATTTTTTTGTATTTTATTCATTTTTAGATAGCGCTACTATGTTATGCAGTGCTTTACAGAGATTCGTCATTCACTGCAGTCCCTGTCCCGTGGAGCTTACAATCTAGTTTCCCTATTCAGTAACACACACATAGACAGACACAGATGTATGTTTATGGATTGTGGGAGGAAACCGGAGTGCCTAGAGGAAACCAACACAAGTGCAGGGAAAACATGCAAACTCCATGCAGATGAAGTCCAGGGTGGAATTGAACCCAGAACCCAGCACTGGACCTCTAACCAGGTTAAATATAAGCAATGCTTTTATAAAGCTTGTATTATGTACATGTAACTTAAGTCACATAAATTGATATTTTCAAGTAAATATTTATTGCATATATATTAACTGAGCGGAGCTTTAGGAACAGAGAGCCCTTGTTTTGAATGACAGCCAATTAGCAAGACCATGCAGATATTAAAATGGATTTATTATATGTTATATATGGATATGTATCTTCTCATATCTTTATATGTGTATGCGTGCAAGCTGACCTTCTTTCACCATTGTCATTAATTGGATTTTATATAAATCCTAAATTGCTATAACAGCATAAAGCGTTCCGCAGTACGTGAGGCATATTTGCATTATTGATTACGTATTGATAACTTGGCTATTTCCATCAGAAAAGTTTGCGACAGGAGACAATCTAAGTGATTCATGCATTTTATATTACCATTAACCACTTTATTGTGTTTTCTGGACAGAGATGACACATTTTTATAGCTATTCAGAGATTTCGGGGAGAAAACCAAGGCAAATTCAGCAAATATCTGATTAAACAATTTCATTTTGGTTCTCATTCATACTATAGTAATGTACAGATGACCCTCAACCCCTATACTTATACTAATATTCATAGTATCTTTACTTTGACCAAATAACAAGTTGCAAAATAATGGCAATGTCACCAGCCATCTAACAGTCTGTTAAAGAACAACTAAAGTTGTCTAATAAATCACATTTGTTCATTTAACCTACCAGCAACACAATAAACCCACAGCATTTCCCTTCCAAACCGTTCCCTTCTCCATAATGTGGAGATCAGCGAACGCTTTAAAGGTATTCCAGACTCGAGAGGTGACTCGAGTGGTCACGAGGTATGGCAAAGTACCTTTAAAGCGTTCACTAATCTCCGCATGCAGGAGAGAAGTGAACGCGTACCAGTCTCTGCAAAGTGAATCGGAGGAACGCAAGATAAGTTCGGACTTTCCAGAATGACCCCCTGAATTTTTACAGAGTTAGTGTGAAAACCAGCACTAAGTGCATGCCACATTGATATTCACAGTTTAATGCACTATGTGACATTCCCCAGCTGGTCAAACAATGTGGGGGTTATTCACTAAGGTGCAAATTCAAGTGTCGAATTCCTATAGCAAATCCGCTACAATTTCCCCATTGTAAAGTCGCGACACTTTTCCCATAATAAATTCATGACAATTTTCCCATAATAAAGTCGCAACTGTGACAATATTCTCATTATAAAAACGCCACTGCGACAGTAGCAGCCTATTCTGCCTGTCTTTATCTGGCAAATTCGCACCTATACGCAACAATTTGGACTTTAGTGAATAACCCCCATTATGTGTGATGTCTCAGGGTTCATTAACATATTAATGAGGAGCAAATATGGCGGCTGAGAGATACTGGCACCAGAAGTTCAAATGAAAGCACTACAGCCCAAAGATATGGATTTGATGCTTCACAGCATAGCTGTTAAGGCTGGTATACCCTGCACTTTCAACATATTAGTAATGTTAGTGTAGATTAGTTCTTATTTTTTTTATAGTCTAATACTCATATACATAAATGAGCTGATTTCATGAAGGGTTGTAGAGAATGGTTCACATGTTTTCAGTTCATGTCAGTGGTAAAATTTCGACCCTTTCCCTTCTGTCAAATGCCTATATTAAATTACTAATGGCAGGATGGATATTAATAAAGATTTTCCTACAATCTTAGTTCCTCTATCTCAGTTCATAAACTGATTCATTTGTCATTTGTTTTATTTGAGTAGAGAGATATGTAGTGTCGTTGGACTTTGTAATATGAATTTACATTGCAATTTAGTATTGCTGTTATCTGATGATCTACATTTTATATGACATTGTGATTGATTACTTTATATATTTGGTTCTGTAACAGGGAAAAAATATATTGTTTTATTTAGTCAGAGACGTAAGCAGAAATCTGGGGGTTTGAGGCTATTTTTATTTGTGTAAATGTGAAAGACTATTCCACTATTTCACAGCCCAAACAGTAATGAACCATTTTTACAGTTGGAGATTCAGAGGGTTATCCTTCTGTAATGATATTTATACCATTTCCTATCAATTACATGTTCCACAAGCTTACAGTCACCTCAGGGGGTTAGGCCCCACTTACTTAGTTGGAGTAGGGCTTGTACCGCTTTAAATAAATGGGCGCCAGCGATTCTTTGCACACCAAACAGGTAACTTTTATTTAAAATGAGTAGTATCAGCATAGTATCACACAGCACAGCCAGTAGATGTAGTATCATCCTATCACATCTATTTCACAGAAAATAGGTACTCTAGATATAGCTACCCTCCCTTATATCATGGATCAGCATAATCCTGTAGAGGCGCAACTTCTCACAGATGGTCTTACACAGGAACCCCGCCACCTTTGTAGAGATTCTCCACCCTGCTCGATGGAGGCTCTGTAGCTAAACCCCAGCCTGCTCCCAGGCCTGGGATTGAAGGCCACAACCAGTGTTGTCAACTCCTCAGTAAGAAAAGTAGCTATTGGCTGTCCTAAAAGTTACTAGAAGTCCCTATATGACATCATAGCCTAATTTGCATAGTTGGAAATTTGCATGTCGCATCATTATAATGCAAATATTGTCGCAGTCGCGACAGTATTAAGAAAATTGTCGCAGTCGCAACTTTAGAAATTGTCGCGGTCACAACTTTACAATGGGGGGAGGAAATTTTCGTGGTTGCGGATTTGCTATTTGATTACACCAGAGAAAGTCACTAGATTTGTCGCTAGCTGCTTTTTGGAAAAAAAAAAATTGATGGATCATAAAAATCGCTATGTTGGCAACATTGGAGAGGGGTGGCTCTCTTCTCTGCTCTAACTGCAGCAGGGAGCCTGCTACTGTGAGACTAACTGCCTATCAGTGCTTTGCGGCGGGGCTGGGGACAGTAACTGCAGAACGATTGGTGCTTCACATGGAGCCTCCAAAAGTCTTTATTACAACCGGAAAAAGTCGCTAGTAGATTTTTTAAAAGAAAGTCTCTCGGGGCGTCATAAAAGTCACTAAATATAGCAACTTCGTTGCTATGTTTGCAACACTGACCACAACACATATTAGACACACACACATATATATTTATACTGTATATATAGAGAGAGAGACTTGGTTACTCCTCCCAGCTACATTCCTAGAGAGAGATATCATATTGCAATAATTTAATAATACAAAACTCCAGCAGGTGGTGCTGTTGCTACACCCCAATTTAGATAGATATCACAGATTTACTAAGATTAATACATACAGTACAATTTATAAGAAATGGTATATAGTACCATTCCCATTTCTTACACTTCAAAGTGCAAGCAGAGTGTAGAGGTGGGAATTCAAATCCATTCCCATTTCTCCATTTGGCTATTTACCAAGCGTCAGAGTGCATAATTTGTCAGCTCAAATTAGTGCTGTAGGGGACTGATGGCAGGGCTGTGGTTTGGTATAAGGCGACTGTACATTCAAAAGACAAAGAAAATATAGCAGTCGCTTAGCAACATGAACTAGGAATAACATTTAATATAAATCAAAGTAAATAACACTTGTTTCAATGTAGGCAACAGTTCGCTTCTCCAGCCAAGGGAATATACTGATTAGTGAATAAGGAGTAGTGAATTCATATTTGTTGGAGCAAAGGGATGTAAATTCACTATGCTGATTATTGGAACCCCAACACCTCTCTAATTCATGAAGAACCCCTCAGCCATTTTTTCATTCAGACTCTGAGGCTGCTCAACTCTTATGTGTTGTCCTGAAAGTAAAGTTTATCACAAAATGTCATATACACGATGTTCCACATTATTATGCAAATGAGGTTTTAGGGTCATAACGATTACATTTTTTGTATTTCAGTTAAAGTCATAGATGGTGTTGTGTCTCAGGGCTCTTTGGATCACTGATATCTATCTCAAACACCTGTGAATTAGTATGCCAGGTGAGCCCAGTTAAAGGAAACCTACTTAAAGGACCAGTCCGGCTGAAAATAAAAACACATTTGTTTATTTACGCTAATTACCACCTTTTATTAAATACAATTTATTATCAATTTTTTTTTTTAAAGTGAAAATTCTTACCTGTAAAGAAGTGCTCTACAGCACTTCCGTGTTACATAACCCATTCTTCAGACACTCTACAGCGTCCCGAATCAGGCGATCCCTCTCTCCAAAGCGCATTCCTCCAGCCGCTCCCCTAGTGAAGCCCCGCGTTGGCACTTCCTAGAAGTCACATTGAGAGCGTGCACATCATCAATGCATCCTCCCTGGATATATAATATATTAGAAACTTGTTCCCAAGGACAAATTCCGCCATGTATTTAGCTGAAATTCACTTTCTGTGTCATTTGAAGCTAGAGTCTCCCCCACGATTTGTGTTGAAGAGACAGTAGGAGAATATAGATATACAATGGGCCCATGGACAGGGAAGAATTGAGAAATTCTCCCCAGTAAATTTAGGGTTGTAAGGTTGTCCATACTGTGGAATGGAGGGTTCCCTCATAACAGGGAAATTAACCTCATAAAATGTATTTCTTTGGCCACAACAGCTTGTATTCTCCTTTTGTAGTATATAAAAAAAATCATATTATGGTCACTGTTGTCAGAGTTTTCCTTTAAAAGGATATTTGTAATTAGTTCTTCCTAGTTAGAAATGAAGAGGTCAAATATTGCTTCTTTTATAGTGGGCCTTAAATAAAACTGTAATAAATTGAGGGGTTTTGAAAATAATACGTCGGAGTTGGTAGCATCATTCACAAATATATTCCATAATGTATGATACAGATATGTTACATTACCAACATTGCTAGACATAGGAACAGGTCTGTAACCAGAATGATTCTGTGCGCTATGGAAATACAATGGCGGAATACAAAGGTCTTGCGCACTTCTTTTTATTTCATTCATTCTTTATTTTATTTATTCATACCAAACCAAACACGAAAAACCAATTCTTTTTAATCCCTGAACAACGCCTAGGAATAAAGATCAGGGATCAGATACAGGGCCATTCTTCATAACCAAACAATATGATTACAATTTTACAGTGCAAACAAAGAAAGATGACATTAATAGAGCCCTACTGTCATAGTGCTGTGTCTGCAGTTTTTTTTACAGTGTCTCAGTACAGTGATGGAACTAGCAGAGGGAGATCAAATGCTTCACACAGGGAATGATGCATACTTGTGTGTCACATCAACAGACTGAAAACTTTGTGGGACAATTAGATAATAATGTATAGAATCTTGGGCTTTTAGGGGAAGTGAAGCATATTTAAAAGGACACTTTACCCACATTGTCATGTAGGTTTACAATACAAGAAAATAAAGTTAATGCTAATAGTGTTATGTTCTTCGGTACAGTTAATAATGATTTATATTTATAATACAGATATACTGTATATTCCTATTGTAATCTCTCATGGACCTTGTATCTGATTAGAGTTCTGCATGTGTTTGTTCAGTCAGCTGGGCTGAAAATTCTAATCAGCACAGTTGGTCATACACTTTGAAATGGAACTGTTTCAGAAATGTCTTACTAGGGCCAAGCTATACCTGGTGTTTGTTTTGGTCTAACAGCATGTGGTTAAGACTGCAACAACATGCTACTATTAGGGGTGTGCGAGATATATAGTCTAAGATAATATCGTAATCGGCGTGTTATCGATATGCAAGCTGTCATTATCGAACAGCTCCACGCCTTTAGAATAGGCTGCTGCAGAGACTTCCGGGAGGCGGGCTATCAGAGTGGCTGCACTTTTAATGAGCTCTGTAACAAAGCTGAGACCCAACTATACACATACATAAATAGAGGCCGAGCACGTGTTAGGCCTAACAGCCACCGACACACACAGCACCAAGCAAAAACGCCAGAACCAGACAAAGCAAGGATTAACCCAAACACACCTAATCCAATTTTTTCACTAAATTGAAATATAAGATTTACCACATTTTAAAAAAATGCAAAATATCGTTTATTATTGTTATCCACAAAATTACAGAAAATATCGAGATATCATTTTTCAGCAATATCGCACACCCCTAGCTACTTTGCATCTAGCTGTTGTAGAGAATGGGCCACTGCTTGCAGCTACTCTGAGAAAATACACATGTATGCCATTTATAGTGCTGGCCAAAAGTATTGGCACCCCTGCAATTCTGTCAGATAATACTCAATTTCTTCCATAAAATGATTGCAATCACAAGTGCTTTGGTAATAATATTTTCATTTATTTTGCTTGCAATGAAAAACACAAAGAGAATGAAAAAAAAGTCAAATCATTGATCATTTTACACAAAATTCCAA
>WMED01011068.1:0-15448 GCA_019650415.1 Pipa parva | reverse complement strand
CCACTTACGTCGCAAAACCGTGTAAGTCGGAACAAGGCATCGTATTAAGCGTTGTAACCCCGAAATGACGTAACTCGAGGCCGTCGTAATCCGAGGACTAACTGTATATATACGTATATATATATATATATATATATATATATATATATATATATATATATATTAGTGCTGAGATAATAACTGTCTTGAGTTACAAGCTCGGTCACAGAATGAATTAAATTCGCATCCCAAGGCACCACTGTTGCTCGTGTGTTGTTCTCCTCCTAGGAGAACAGAGCTATTTTCCTACACTCATGTTCTCTAGGTAGAAATGAATAACACATAACTGACCCACAAGTTTCTATACTTCAGATTTTTATAAAACTCCAATTAAAGCATAAACATAACAAAAAATATGATTGTTAAATCTAAATGACCTGTTCCAGGCTGTTTAAGAATTTGTCAGTGTTCTTAAATCTTTATTCATGCTTGTGACCCTCACATTTGTTTGGATGGTCACATCCTGAAAGGACCACTTTTTTGGTTTATCTTTATATACTGGCAGACCTATCAGTGTAATCTGCACATTTTGAGTAATCTCTTGATATCAAACTAAATGTACTTAAACATTAACTATATCTTGTATATGTAACATATAACCTGTGCCAGCTCTGCCATTAGGCAGAGTAGGCAAATGCTAGGGGCGCCCCCTGCCTAGGGGGGCACCCTAGCATTTGCCTACCCTGCCTAATGGCAGAGCCGGCACTGTGTGGTTTGTGCCGCGGGGGGCGGCGCCTATAGGGCCAGAGCCGGCTCTGCATATAACTAAGTGTGCCATGATACTAAGATTACTGGACTTAATGCAATTTACCTACAACCATTTTCTGCAGAACAACAACTACAGGATCATCTAGAAGAGAAGGAGCACCAGTTCCAAGTACTATCTAGAGCAATTCTTCTAGTTTAGCAGTTTACTATATTTTTTTTTTTTAAGTTCATATTTCATACTAAGTTCATATTTCATACCAAACTAGAGTAAAGTCCAGCAATGTTTCTTGAGCAAGCTAACTCAATTAGGTCAAGTCAATGAGTGTAATGTTGCATTTCTACTCTGTCATTTGGTGACTGACTCCTCATTGACTACAGTGTAATGGGGCAAATTTCCTTTGATGGCAAATGTCACTGCAGAAGCAGATATCTTATACAGCAAGGTTATTAGTGGAGGCCCTTTGACACAAGGGATTTGAAGACTTTTGCAGCTGACAAAGTACCTTTACACATGTTGACATGCTTGTCTATCATTAGTAACCCAGGAGAAATGTCGTCATGTGCTTGACCCAATAATGGCACAAAGGGACCAGTGGAGCATGCACAAGTTAATATGAAGCATCTCTTCCTTACTTGTCACCATGTTAGCAATGTTTCTCATTAGAAAATCACAAATCTGCAGGTACACCTTGTCTCTGAAACTGATGCTTTCTTGGTAGAAAGAGAGAACAATAATACAAAGGTCTCCAGATTTTTGAATTTCTTATTTATAAAAAGGAATCAATAAAAATCAAATTGCAAATAAACAAATGAAAAAATGACTTTTAATTAGGGTATAAATCTTTAAAATATTTTCCCAAAGTTGATATGAATTTCTCTCTCTCTCTCAAACTGATTTTACATGGTTTCAAACTTTAGTTATACATGTCAGGCTTTGTTATCCATTTGTTTGGGCACTTTCTGCTTTGATCTCTCCACTGCCTCTGCACCAATTATTTATAGCAACATGTATGTTACCCTGTATATAACATGTATGTTGTTAAAACCCTGGCTTTTTTTTTTTTTTTTAAACTGTTAAGTGCAGTAGTATTGTTTGAATAGAGAGTCAAGCTTTTTGGTGATCACCTAATATTGCACAAGCATAGCATAAGTAGGTACAGAGTGAAGAACGGAGCTGAAGTACCTGGTCATTCAACATCTGAAGGATGAATTCTTTCCTTATTTGAGTAGAGTTATTTCTTTTTTGAAAACTAAAGTTGTATGAATTCTAGCAGTACTGTCACTGGCGAGCTAAATATGGTCTTGGTCCCAGCACAAAATTGGCAGCAGTGCCCTCTGGATTGAAAATAAACTCATGAAATAAATGTTTTGTAAATATATATGTATTTAAAAAAAAAAAAAAAAGTACTTTTTAACAGCGTTTCTCTCTGTCATCTTCCCTGTCAGTCGGCCTTTTCTTTTCTGTGTCAGGTGGGTGGGGATAAATCAAATCCCTTAAACTTCAATCAAGCAGGGATCTGATTGGAGGAGCTATAGGGTAATTCACCAAAAAGCGAACTTACCCTCTGATCGTTCACTTCAGTACGCATAGCCTGTTATGCACTCGCTGATGTCCTGCATGTGGACATCAGTGAACGCTTTAAAGGGATTCCAGTTTTGGCTAAGCTCGCGAGACTCTACTCGAGATGCCTCGTGAGTCTGGAATCCCTTTAAAGTGTTTGCTGATGTTTGCGTGCAGGACATCAGCGAGCGCATAACAGGCTATGCGTACTGAAGCGAACGATCAGAGGGTAAGTTTGCTCTTTGGTGAATTACCCCCATAATGTCAATCATATAGCCCAACCCACCCAACACTTTAGGAACTAAACTCCAGCTGACAGGGAAGGTAACAGAAAGAAATGCTGCATAAAAGGTACATTTTTTAATACATATATATTTACAAAAATGTTTATTTCATTAGTACAACCTAAATTAGTATTAGTTTTGGCGTGACAAGTGCATTAAAATGCCAAACATTTCTCTAAAAACTGCATCCATTGGATACATTTTATTTGTCACTGGTCTTGGTCGTAACACCAATAAATGCTTTATGTGATTAGCTAGGGGCCTAACATGATGGTTTTGTTGGCCAGCTGTAACAAATCAACTTAAAAATTATCATGTGATTTATTGTTAATATCTTAATACACACTTTAAATGGACCCCTCCCTCTCTCAGCAGATGCCACCACCCCCTGAACAGGGATGGACATATGGTCCCAGCAACCCCTGCAAAATTGCAGTTGTTGTAGTTATGTCAACTGCGATCAGGTCTATAAGCATTGTTGCATGCCACATTGCTGCACTGCTGGGGATCATTGGAAAAGGTTATTTTTAAGAAGCTCTTTGCTGGTTTTACTGTGGATGGTTGTCAGCTTTGGCTGGTCGGATTGGTTATTGCAGTTTTGGCTTTTAAATTGTTTTCATGCTGGCAACCTTTTATTCTATTGTTTGCTAGTTTAAAGGCTTTAACTTTTCAAACATGTGGTTTGTAAAAGTTGGAAACTTTTAGTGAGGTTCTAAAGGTATGAGGTCTGAGAAAGAAAAACTAAGTGTTTTGAATTTATTCAGTATTAGTTTATATTCATTTGACATAATCCATTGAAATTCTAACCTGCATTGATTCTACATTTTCAGATTTCATCAGATTAATATTAATTAAAACATCTGAATTGGGGAGTTTCTTGGGTGAAATCACATAATCTACAGGACAAGTGGGAGTTTTCTCTGATAAATTTCATTAAAAAAAAAAAATATATATATATTGAGAACCATATATGTTCTACATGTTGTGAGGGTGTCGTATTTGAGGAGATTTATTCTTCCCTAATTATGCAGACAGACTGCTGGAGTTCAGTCCAGAGTTTATAAGTCACCCCAGCTGCAGGTTAGAGCCTGATTAAAAGGCAGCTGGGAGAGCCAGGTTGAAGTCAGGAAGTGATTTCTGTGGCTGAGGCTGAAAAACTTTGTGAGACAAACAGGGACTAGAGGTTAAAGACTCTGCTATACAACTTGGCTTCGCAGCAGTGTGAAACCCCATGGAGACAACCCAGGAGAAGGGAAGGTATTCTGTTTTATTAACCAAACCTGTATGGGGTGCAGTTACTAACTGTGTTTTTAATCAAGGACTTTTTTCTGGGGAAATTGCTATTGTTTTGAAGTGACTATAGTTTTGCTAAAGAAAGGCTGTGTTAAGTTCATTTTTCCATTAATAAACATTGAATACAAAAGAAACTCGCTGTTTGCAGTGTTTTAAACCCTAAAGATTGCTCCAGCACTTGAACGATTGCCTATAACATTAATGCATTTAGGTGGACTACTCACACATAGTTCAGTAATTTCCACTCACTACGCTAGAGCAGTATATTAGCAGTATATTATATACTGTGTTTTAAACATCTAAAATATAAAGTTAAGAAATAATTAGATTAGATATAAAGATATTACTGTGCATAAAAGAAACTGAAAAACATCCTGAAAATAGTTATCATGGACTCACTGTACAAGTAGTAGTATTCACATTGCAGTGAAAATACACCTTTGCAAACCTATCCACAACTTAAAGCCATAATAATTGCCATACAAATATTGTAGGACAGAATCAATGGAAAAGTAGAAAATGCAAACATATGAGATTTTTAAGAATGATATCATACGCAAAGTTACTTTTTTTTTTTTGTTTTAGACAAGTAGGTCTGGGCAAAGAAAAATATCACTTTTAAAAATGTTGTCAGAGTTCCACTGTGATTGTCATATGTGCCCTTCCCTACAGTCCATAGCCTCTCTGTAGCTGTCACAGGCTAGCTTTATAAAATAAAGCTATAACTTGACTCAGGCTAAGTGCTGTAAAGAAACCATGGTTTTCATGAGTGTATCCTGGTGGCTTAGCAGTACAGTGCTGAACTATGCAGAGTAAAATCATATATTAAAGGAAAACTATAAAAGTATCCTAAATATAGCAGATTGTGGCCAGCATCAGTACTATCCTATGTTTAGGATCATGCAATGAATACATCGCTAATGCAGCCTACTTCCTTCTTTATGTGCGTGATGTCGGTTGTCATATAGTAACCACCCCTCCCACATTTCACCAAATCTAACCTACTGTGCATGCCCAGATCAATAAACAAAAAAAAAAACAAAAGCTAACTAACTTACATTTCTGACTTGATAGATTTGCTGATTTCTAAGTGATTCTTTTTCACATTTGTCTTCTACCGCTTTTCCTGTGGTAATTCATTATACACTTAGCCTTTGATCATTTTATATTACATCATTGTACAGAAAAATCCATAAGTTGTGTAACACAATAAAATTTCACTTTTTAACGTACTATGCATTCATACTGTATATATCTGTATATAAGGTTGATGACTAATCCAGTACCTTATTCAAATTGAAGCCATTCAACTATTTTGAATCAATGAAAATTGTATCTTACTGCCTTATGACTTAATGATACATAAATGCAAATAAATAACTACACACTTTATTCTCTCCCAAAAGACGAGACAATCTTCTGAGATGTTGCATTAATATACACTGCTTTAGTAACAGTGAGAAAGTTATTAAATTCTGAAAGACCTCTTTGGGGTGGGGTTACTCACAAAGGGACGAATTCGGCTGTCGAATTCTCAAACAGCGGATTCCCATAGCAAATCTGCAACCAAAAATTTCCCCATTGTAAAGTCATGACTGCAAATATATTTTAAATTGCGACTGACAATTTTCCATAATAAAGTCACAACTGTGACAATATTCTCATTATAGAGATGTGACTGTGACAGAAGCACACTTAAATGCAACAATTTAGACCTTCGTGAATAACCCCCTCTTTCCGAGTTTATCGAGAGAAATCTAGCATTGTTCTCACATGATTTAGAGATGGAGTCTTTCGATCCCAAATTTTCAATGAAAAGGTAGCAGCCATGCTACTAAAGTAAAGTATGGCTACCTTTCCATCAAAAAAATTTGAAAAATAGAGATTGAAAAACTCCATCTCGAAAAATCTTGTGAGAACAGAGCAGTCTTTCTGAGTTTATTAACGTTCACCCATAAAGTGAAAACGGATATAACCTTATAGCCATTTTTATGTACATTAACAAGACTGCTGGATTAGGATACAAAAAATAAGACATTTAAGAGTGGGTCTCAAGTCTTTTTCTATACAGATGCAAACTATGAAAAACAGTCATTTGAAAAAAAAAAAAAGGACAAAGTCCATTCATGTTCCACTATTTTTACTATTTCCATTATTATGCCGATATAGAAGCTTTGTCTGCCACTTAGGACCTCTCCAAGATTTTTTCTTTGCTTGGGAGCTTGATTCTGCAGTACATGCTTGTTCTAGGGCAGTGATCGGCAAACCGCAGATCGTGAGCCGCATTTGGCTCTTTAGCCGCGTTGTGCGGCTCCAAGTAGCTGCCCTCCCACCCGCCCATGGCCTTTGACGTCTCTTGCGATGGGACGTCAAAGGTCATGTGATCGGGAGCGTAGGCGCTCCTCCCCGTTTGCGGCTTCAGAAGACTTTTTCAATGGTGAAGGAGGGAGTGAAATGACTCCCTCCTCTACAAAGATTGCTGACCCCTGTTCTAGGGCATAACCCCAACAGTCCTCCCTTCTGGTTTGTGAAACCACTACAATCTAAGTCACCTGACCTCTGAATTATTCCCAACACACAATAGTTTTCTACTATTCCATTATATTCAATGACAGAATAACTGTTTTAATATCCTATCATAACTCGGGACTTGGGTACTAATTGACTGGACATATACCTTGTCCTTTTACTGTTTAACTACCCTCTTAGAGCTCATTTTTAGTGTACAACCTTACTTACAAAAGTGAAAAACTGGAATTTATTGCAACATTTGGTCAGTCTTCTGACCATTTTCAAGACTTTGTGAGTGCCCCTTTTTACTTGTTATTTATATACTATTTTGAAGGTAAACATGGGAATATTTCTAATTTTTATGACATAATATACATATTTAATACTTGTATAACAAGGTAGACTCACTAATAATAAATGATTGCATGTGTAATTTCATAAAGGAAGAAGGAACCCCATTTTAATTTTTTTATGGAAATAGTTTTTTGTTAATTGTTTTTATATTTGGGCAAGAATGTCAATTCCTTGTATTCATAGCTGAAGACCATGGGGATAATTCAGGATATTCCGAACTTACCTGGCGATCCTTCAATTCACTTCGTAGAGACTGGTATGCGCTCCCTGCTCTCCTGCACGCGGAGATCAACGAACGCTTTAAAGGTACTTCAGCTCACCTTGCGACCACTCGAGTCGCCTCGCGAGACTGGAATACCTTTAAAGCGTTCGCTGATCTCCGCGTGCAGGAGAGCAGGGAGCGCGTACCAGTCTCTGCAAAGTGAATCGAAGGATCGCCAGGTAAATTCGGACTTTCCTGAATTACCCCCATGATTTGAATGCCAGTTGTGGAGGATCACTCAAATGCTAGTGCAGTCTTTAGTGAATAATATGCAGCAAACAGCGAGTTTCTTAAGTATTCAGGGGGTTATTCACTTAAGTCCAAATTGTTGCATATAGGTGTGAATTCACCATCTAAAGACAGTCATAATACAATGGGAGAATTGTCATAGTTGCAACTTTAAAAAAAAAAAGTTGTGGTCATGACTTTACAATGGGAGAATTGTCATAATTGTGGATTTGCTATGGGAATCCGCCATTTGAGAATTTGACAATCAAATTCTCACTTTAGTGAATAACCCCTCAGTGTTTGTTCACACTATTAATGTAGCTTACACTTTACATTTCAAAAGCAACTGACTGTCTCTAATGGCCCCACACTTCATACCTATGGACTAATAGCCCAATTAACCCTCTCCCACAGTTTATCCTGTACTGCAATTTGATGTATTGTTTAACTACATTGCTTTAATTCACATTTTTACAACTGGTCGACACTCCAAATGGGTGTCGAACAGATAACATCTGTACCAGTTTGTGACTTTGTAGTTTTGTGATGTTGTTTCACTGATGATATCTCACTATATAGCATTAGTCTTTTTGGCTTTGTTGTTGGATTGATTGGAATTTATTGCTTTGTTCCAGTGTGTGATTTTTTTTTGATGTCAAACTGATAACATTTTGCCATGTTGTACCAGTTTCTGTATAAAATTGTCATTCTCAGTTCTATATTATTGCCTGATGAAGAGGCCTTAGGAGCCTGGAAAGCTTGCATTTACCATCTATTTCATTAGCCAATAAAAAGTATCCCTTATACTATCTTGTCTTTGCTTCACACTATTAACTTACACAGGCATTCGTGGCAAAACAAAGTCCATTTAAACACAACATCTGTCAGTGAAGTCCATTAGGACAAAATAATATCTCCCTGATTGTTACAACATTGCAACATACTCAGCTTTGGTTAAAGAAATATCCAAAAGAAAAAAATAGAGATGCACACACTGAAATAGTGATATATAACCATACTTTACTTCACCACAGTGTATACATCAAGTAAACAAATGTTTCGGGGGGCAACCTCCCTTAGTCAACCTGACAAAGGGAGACTGCTGCCCCCCGAAATGTAATTTTCTGTTTTCTTGATGTATACTCAGTAATTCTACCAAGTACCCAGAGAAGATAACACTATGGTACTACAGCATATTAACTGGATGTGCATTTCTTTTCATATACTAGTTAACAAAGAAAACCTTTTCTTTTCTTTAGGTTACCTCCTTGGGTTTTCAGTTTGCAGCACAACCACTTCCCTGGGGTTTCAACTTTCCTAAAATCCTTGTTTTCTCACAAAAACTTTTCTCAAATTCCACATTTCAGCTTCCAACAACCCAAACTGGCTCTTCCAGCTGCCTTTTAAATTAGTCTCTAGCCTGCACCTAGAATGAAGATCTGGACATACACCACGAGCCTTATTGACTAAAAGTTAAACAGTTGCGTATAGCTCTGAATTTGTATTTATTTGCCAATCCTCATGTTCTCTTATTGATCAAACTCTACGACTTGGAGAATATTCAACCAATTTGGGTGACCACGATAGTCATGATCTTATGGAGCACTTAGCATCACATTGCGTGCACATGCACAGATATTTCTACTTTTGACTAAGCAGTGGAGCGTGTCGAAGGAGTGAATGTGACTAGGTGTACTGCTCTGAATTCATCTGTTTGACTTTGCCACATTAGAATGGTGAAATGGGGGGGGTTGATGGCAGGGTTCTGGTGTGACACAAGGTGATTATTTAATCAAAAGTGACAATGGCAACTGCAACTAAATTAGTCTACTACTGATATAGAAAGGGATGTATTATTCACTTATCTACAGTTAATGGGATATAGTGAGGATGACATCACTGCACTTCATAGGGGGAATTCATGCCAATTCACCTGACTTCACATCCTACATCTATTTAACTGACTTTGCAACATTATTTATGTGACTGCCAAGTTTAAAGGTGACTGGGGGAGCAGAAATTCATCCAGCATATAAACAGCTAATACATTGTCTCTATCTTACCATTATTGTGTTAAAAAATTATGATAAAGCTTATGTACTAAAGCAGAAGCATTGATTGTGTTCATTTACCTTTATTGTTATTTGAGAAATGGTTCTGAAGAATGTCTGGCTGAGAAGATTAAATGCTGGTGTATTAGGAGCGAGTTCTGTGAAATGGTTTGGCCTGGATGCAATACAACCTTTTGATCTGTGCACAAAACCTTTGGCATAATGCTAAAATGTTAAATAATGGGAGATTCGTTTTCTATATCGCTGTAAAAATCACTTTAAAACCTAAAAAAGAATTTCTCAGAATTGTATAAATTATAGTCATTTTTATAGTCACTTTTATATAGTCAAATTCTGTACACTGAATTATATTTTTAATGGAGCAATTTGCTTTAAGACATTAGCTTAAACTGTTCCCATAATTTATGAAAGAATTTTGTTTTTGTCACTTATTCAGTTCCATTGGATACGACATTAAGTTAGTGTATTACCTAAATGGTATATTTCTTGAAGTCTTAATACAAATTTCCCTGTAAAAAAAGATTAATTCAATCTGAGAAGACACTTGATTATCTTTAAATTCTGCTTTTTATTAATCTACTAAATAGCACATTTCCCTTGAAAATATATCAATTTAAAATATTAATATTCACGCAATCACCTTGTTTTCTCTTCTGTATGACACAGTTACCCTTCCAAATGGTTTTTAAAGGTACAGTTTGCTATTTTTTCTGAAAATATTTGGTGTATCTCAGAAAAGTAGCAATATTTTTTTTTTTAATGACTGGCTATTCTTTGTTCTAATAATTTGATTTAAATATTGTACAGCCAGCAGTCCCAAATTTCTGGAAATTTCTCTCCATTTTCCACCCCGCAAGGATGCCATCTTACCTCAATTCCAGGGTGATTTAGCATTAGCACTGTATTGCAACCAGTAAATTGCCCATTCATATGATGTGGTCATGTGACTGGTATGTGGTCATATGATGTGGTCATTCAAGTCTGGTAGCATAACTGATGGGGCCTAACTTAAAATGAACCCTGCCAGTATATTATTACAATTATATACATTATATAATTAATGTAGGCACATCAGTGTGTTAATAGGCTATTTATCTTTAGCTTCATTGCAAAGAAACAAAGACCTCAATTCCATTAAAACTGTTAACGTTTGTGAAAAGTACAAGTATCTTTATGCATGCATTAAAAGAAGCAAGTGTTGGCATTTAATGTACTGTAGAGCTGACACAACTTACTAACCAGAAGAAATGAACCATGAAAAGGATGTTTTAATATAAGAAAAACTTGCAGCATATTGCAATATGGGCTCCACATGACTGAATATTACATCCCCTTGCGCATCTTTCCATCCCCAAGATGCATTAATGAAATGAAAGGAGGGTAATTTTTAATTATCATTTTCAGTAGCTTTACAACTCTACAAATGCTTCATAATCCTTGGCGCACCAGAAGATAGAACCCTTGGGCCATTTTCTAACAAAATATTTTGGTTGCATGTCATGCACTATATATATATATATATATATTATATAATGACTGGAGTTACAGTGTGTGTGTCTATGTAACAGAGAGTCATCATACAATCTGTAGCTAGGGTTAACTATCACTTCTAAAGTGATATTCACTGGAACTCTAATAACTTTTCTGACAAGCACCTGCCACCCTTCTGATGGAGACCCTGGAACCCATAGTCAAACACCCTTCCTTATATAACCTCTGAATCCCCACTCAGAATGACATATAATCATAAATATTTCACATTTCTTTTTAGGAGCAATAAATTATGTACTCCACTAGATGGAATCCCTACATAACCTTATCACAATATCTCTATAGAACACATATTCACATAGAACACTTTAGAAAATGAAATGTCTATTATTTCCATTTTCCTACACTTACAAGTGTGATAATCATTACTAACCTGTGCAAGCAAATTAGCTAAAACCAGAAGTCACAAACACAGCTGCAGTCCTAATGCTGAATAGAGCATTCTCTAATGATAGCCACCCCAGTGGATTATAAATTCACCATATGAGCTCTACTCCTTCCTTTGTAATACAAAACCTAGGATATATAAAGAATCACAGGCCAAAAGAGAAACAGAAAATTCAATAAAGGTTTTAGGTAGGACCATTCACAACATAGCAAGAACATCTTACCAAGATAACAACAACTAGACCTGTTTACATTTGTATAGATTGGTGTATATAATAGCTAAACATATTTTACTGTTGTACAGTGGATCTTACCAAAACAATGCTTTTGTCTTACCTAACTAATTTAAATAATTATGTAGAGATGGTTTTTTTTTTACGTTTATGGAATAAAATGGAAAAATATAAAAAAGGAGGTTTAATTAAAACCCAAATTATGTTTCCTCTAAAAAGGCTCTTGTGACGTATAATATGAAGTTTAATCTGCTTCTGCTCATTGGAAATACAGCTTGCATTCCATGTGAGTTACCAATTAAATGAATCTGTCTCATTTGCATATATGAGAGTTAAGTTATATGTTGTAAATGATGAATGCTGAAACATTTTCATTACCATCGTATAAAATAGGATTAAGAATCATGAGTGTAGAGTCTCTGTACCTTGGGAAATTAACAAAGATTATTGTGCTAAATAAACGAAACCATTTAAACAAAAAAAAAAAAAAGAAAAAAAAAAAAATTAAACTGTGTTTTTAATTGTATGACTCCCTAACAGCAGAATATGCTTTATACTACTATAAAGTAGCCTCAATTTGAAAAATCTTAAACATACAAATATCATGTGAACAAATTCACACTGGCTCATGATGAAATTGATCACTGCTGCAATGACAGTAACAATGATAAAATGCCCAGATGCTGCCCAGAATTCACCCCCCCCACACACACACCATCCTCGTTGTTACTTTAGCTATGTACAGCACATTCCAGCCAAAAGATTTTAATGCTGGTCTTTAAGCAATACTCAAAACCATAAACTGCATATTGGAATAGATGAACAATTTTGGGCAGTAAGGGGTAAGAGACTTGAGTGCTTTCGCCGGGAGGGGAATCCCTTTAATGCGCATGCTGATGTCCGCGCGCAGGACATCAGCATGCGCATGTCAGTTTTTCCGAAGTGAGGCGAACACTACACGCCTCACTTTGGAGCTTCCTGAATAACCCCCTAAAAGTTTAGGCTTAAATTGATGTGCCTTATGTATAGGGTTTATTACACCAGCCTAATAGCAAGTGAACACTGTTGTCTGTAAAGTTGCAACTGGAGGCAGACATCTTTATTCTCTATGTGACCCTCCTTCCTTGGCAGCGGCCCTGCACATGCTCAGTCTGTACTGATCAGGGACTGGGGGTAAATAGTTTGACTTAAAATATTATTAAAATTGGTAAGTAAATCTAACTTTTAGCCCAGATCACTGCACTGTGGGATTTGGATTCTGCATAAGACAGCTGCAGTTTCATAAGATGTACCTAGCAGAAATGAACTATGCCCCACCCCCACATTTGCAAAGCTTGTTACTAATGTGCTCTGAGACTGCACTATAGACAAAGGTTTTCAGTCCAGCTATACAATGAGCTAATGTCCAATTAGCCCTGCATTATGTTTATTTTACTTTGGGTTGTGTCAAAGTAGCAAATTCAGCAAGTTGTATTAATCCAAATTCAACAAGCATAGCAACATATGAATTTGCTACACCTGGGAATTCACACTTTCATGAATAAGCCTTTTTACTTTACCAAAATATAATTTACAAATGCATCCTGCAGGGCAATGAAAATACAGCTACACATTAACTTTTTTGTTAGGAATTTTCTTTCAAAGTGGTGAAATTAAACAGTTATTTAGATCTACTAGATAAACTTGATCTGCAGTTTAGGATTCCTTCTTATCTCATTTAATATGTGTAAAGCCAATATTCCACTTAAAAAAAGAGTGCAAGATTATATTGGAATCTATGCAACCAAAGATAAGGTGTATTTCATAAATCTCCCCCTTTTAAAGGTAATGTGTTATGCAACTGAACACAATGCAACTAAAAGGGATGTTTCAGTAAATCCATCCCTTTAATGCCAATATAGCTAAAATATCCATACTACAAAGTTAGCTGATAATAAATTAGTTCAGCTGTGCATTGCAGGGCTGCCGAGAATCTAGTGCAATGTGTAATATGCAGCAAAGTATTTTATTAATCTGCCCAGTTGTACTGAGGATATTAAAAGTGTTTGCTTATAAATAAATGGGAGGCGACCCTAAATTGCAGAAATAGTTTCTTCTGTTTTATTTTCAAAAGAATTCAACATTTCTTTATTTTTATTTTATTTGACTTCAATATCAGATTTAGTTTTTAGCTATATGTTTTGATAGCTTCTTGTTTTCAGGAGGCTAAAGTCAGATACTAACATATGATACTCTTTCCTCTCTGACGACTAGACCATTAACTTTCTTTATATCTATTTATTTCCATAGTTGTCCTTTTTTGTGTAAGAAAACACAAAGAATTTGACCTCATTTAGTCCACCTAACCTAAACTCTAACTGTATAGATATTGTGAGGGTGTTGTGTTTGATGGGAGATATTTTGCCCCAATAATAAGAATATACTACTGGAGGTCAGTCCAGGATTTGTAAATCATCCCAGCTGTTGGCTAAAACCTGGTTAAAAGGCAGCTGGGAGAGCCACTTGGGTGTGGTTGGTGTACTAAAGTAGGAATATATTCTGTAAGAGAAACAAGGACCAGTGGATAAAGAGGTGTGAGATAAGAGGCCTGTGTCTGTAGTGCACTTTGTGACCCTAAGTAGCGAACCATAGAGAAGGGAAGGTATATTTTGTTTTTTAAATCTGAACTGTTTGAGTTGCTGCTACTCACTGTTTTTCTGAGACAGGACTATTTACTCTGAAAGTAGTGTTCAATTGGGATTTTTTTGTTTTGCCAAGAAAGGCTGTGTTTAAGTTCATTTTGTGGAAATAAAAGCTGAATACATAAGAAACTTGCTGTTTGCAGTACGTTAACCTTGAAAGACTGCTAAAGAATTGTGATTCCCTACAATATCCAGGTGGAATGCACAATTTCAGGTTATGATAATCTGTCTCCAGGAATACCAATTTGCATTGCATCTTTCACACTTTACTTAAAAGGCTAAATGAACTGCTTTGAATAAACTACCATAGTATTAACAAGCTAGTTTCTATTATGTGTACCTAGATTGCAGTAAACTAGTATTAAAATAAGTGTCATAGTAACCAAACAGGAGTATTAGTTGGTTAAGATCAAATATGGTACTAGAGGTACCTGGGGATGTCAAGTAGTTCTAGTTGTATTCTACGGGACCATCATTAACGTGTACCCAATCCCCCATGAGATTGGTATTAAGCCAACATCCAACTGAAGAGACTCCAGATACTGTTATTTAGTACCTGAGGTAGGTTGATGGTGAAATGAGACAAAGCATAAATGCCTGTGAAGGTGTCATCTGGGTGGCTCCATCTTAGTCTGTACTGTAGACACTCCACATGCTCAGGGTGCTTTGTCTCCTGTAGGTGTACCTTAATTAGGGACTAATGCAAAATAACCTGACAATAAAGCTATCAAATAAATCTGACACTGATGTCAAATTAATCAAGAATAAAGGAATACTGAATTCTCTTCAAATCAAACAGAAGAAACTATACCTGCATTTAAAGGTTGCCTCCCATTTATTTAAAAGCAAACAATTTTTGCATGCTGAGTAAAACAGGGCTGATGATTAAAATACTTTGATACATATGAGGTAGATTCTCTGCATCCCTGCAATGCACAGCTGAACTAATTTAATATCAGATAGCTTTCCAGTATGGATATTTTAGCGATATTGGCATTAAAGGGATAGAATTATCTAAAAATCCCTTTTAGTTGCATAACAGTTACCTTTAAAAGGGGAAGACTTATGAAATACACCTTATCCTCCACTGCATAGCTTCCAGTATAATCTTACACTCTTTTTATGAAGTGGATTACTAGATTTAGACATATTAAATGAGATAAGAAGGAATCCTAAACTGCAGATCAAGTTCACCTAATAGATTTAAATAACTGTTTCATTTCCCCACTTTGAAAGAAAATTCCTAATAAATAAGCTAACCATATCATCCCTTTAACCAGGTGC
>WMED01011067.1:0-15449 GCA_019650415.1 Pipa parva | reverse complement strand
TTTTACACTCTTACTTTTACTTTGAAGGGCTTTTTGACTATGAATGATTTGTAAATGAAGTACAGGAGCTTTAAATGTGGCACAGACAGACTGCTGTTACTTTTAATCTCAAGACAAACACTATTTCTAATAATTTGTTATATTCTTTGTTTAGTTTCCTCTCTCTTACTTCCTTAATACCCAGATGACTGACTAATACTCGGTGCTGGGTAGAATTTATTTACAAAAAGAAGAGAACCATTGTATCTATTAAAAGGGAATCAAGCTCAGCATTTATATGGAAGTAATGGCTGCTTAATAAACCATCTTCAGTTTGTCACTGGCGAGTGAGCTATAATCTTTACTTCCTCTATTAAAATGAAGTTAATGATAGTCGTAGCTTTATCACACCCAGTTTCCTGTGTGTGCAAGAGCTTCTACTCCACAATGCAGTTAGCAACATTTATAACATTTCTTTAATCTATACTTTCTGGGTGAAGGTTTGCCAAATAGTAGGTAATAGCCAAATAGTAATAATAGCAACAAAAAAAAAAAAAAAATATATATATATATATATATATATACAAAATTTTGGAAAAATATTCTTTTTAAGATAAACTGAAAACTAAAAATATTAGTAAAAAGTTTTTTGCCTGTACAAAACATTGGTGTAATTAGTGAAAGCACCGTAAGAATATAAAACATATTGAGGGGTTAACATTCACATTATACAGTATGTTTAGTGTACTGTGTAACACTGCTGGAAAAGACTTATTACCCAATATATTATGGAAGAATAAGAAAGGAGTGATAAGCAAGTCCTCTAAGAAACTGCTCAACTTGCTGAGATGTTAAAGGAATACTGAGGGAAAGGTGTTATCAGCTTTGAAAAACACCCAAAGAGAAAAGCACCAGTAACTGTGAATCAGGTTAGTGCAGATAGTCTGGGGTAGGAGCAGGTAGTATCCACAACCCTTTTTATGACATCATAGAGGAGGCTAATATGCTTGCATGTATTAGCAGAGTTGTATTCTATATCAGTGTTTCCCAAACTTGTTCTGTTTGTGGCCCGGTACCGGGTCGCGACCCAGCATTTGGGAAACACTGTTCTATATCATTTCTTTTATTGCAGGTGATAAAGTAAGAGGGCACAAACCCAGTATGCGTCCTCTGTATATATACATTGGCCTCCATGAATGAAAGATTATAGCAATCACACCTTAAAATTGGTGTTGTTATAAATGTCTGTGGGGTTTCAGTAATATGACAGCTCCCAGAAAAATACTCTATGTGATTTAGAAATTGTGTTGTCATATTATAGGTTGTATAGAGTAACCTCTACACACATGCACACATACACACATATACACAAATATAGACACACACACATACACACATATACACAAATATATACACGCGCACACACACACATACACAAACACATACACACGCAACATGCACATACAGACACACACACATACACAAACACACACACATATATACAAACATACACGCACATACACAAACATACACACACACACATACACAAACATACACACACACATATACATGCACATACACACACACACACACAGAGCCGGCTCTGGCCCTATTGGCGCCCTAGGCACCCCCCCGCAACGCCCCCCCACATATACAAACATACACAAATATACACACACACATACACAAGCATACACATGCACATATGCACACACATACACACGCACATAAACATATACACAAACACACAAATGAGATATTGTACAGCTATTCCAACTGATAATTCAAATATTTCCACCTGAGATGCTTTAATAAAGGAATATTTAATATTTCAATCAATAGACTGTAGATAGATGGTGCCAAATTCATCTGGTGGGAAAAGATATTTCAATAAATGTAAAATAAGTGGCTAAACCAGTGGCAGTTTCTAGATAATTTGTTTCCCAGGGTGAAAAACAAAAGTGTGTCCCTGACATTTCTCCACAGATGCACTATTGTGGATCTGGAATAAAGTCCAACAACTTGTACTTGAAGACTTGAAGAGTGCACTTGGACTTTGTATATATATATACAGTATATATATATATATATTTATATTTTCTGCCTTCCGCTACCTGCTCGAGGGTGCCAAATTACAATCCACCTGCCATCTACCAAAGGTGTGATCACTGGGAGTTGCCTTGTTATTACAGCAACTGTCTTAGCAGTAAAGGTCTTTTGGTATGTAACTCTGTGACAAACACCACAGCGCCACCTGCTGAGCTATTGCATTTTTTTTTTTTTTTAAATAGTCAAGATTTGCGTAAAATATTCAGTTATTTGACACAGGATAAAGATCCCAGACTTGGATCAATATGATATGCCCTTCTGTTGTGTTACAAGCTGCATGTAGTAGCCATGTCAGTGCATAAAAAAAAAAAAAGTCACTCCATGTTTATTTCCGTCATTATTTTCACAGGAAATTGTGGATTGGTTCAACGCCATCCGAGCTGCTCGATTTCACTACTTACAAGTCGCCTATCCTGGAGCAGTGGACATTGATGTGAGTTTAACTTTTGTAACTATTTATCTGCCAGATTTCTAGATAAAAAACATTTTCTCTGCCCCATTGGTGAGATGCAACTTACTGACAGGAGAAAAGCGTAAGACTGTAAGGGGGTAATTCAGGAACGATCAAACTTACTTTGCGAAGCTTCTCATCACTTCGCCGAGTCGGGTACGCGCTCCCTGGTCTCCTGCAAGCGGAGATAAGCAAAGCTTTAAAGGTACTTCGGCAAGGCGAGGCGACTCGAGTAGTAGCAAGGTGAGCCGAAATACCTTTAAAGTGTTCGCTGAATTACCCTTATAAGTCTTTGCTGTCATCAAAGGCATCAGTTCTTCACAGAAACGTTACATTATATCAGTTCCTGCAAATATATAACTTGGGAGATTTAACAAGGAGTGGATAACCTGATGTCATGCCAGATGTTACAGAACTACAGCTCCCAGCATGCCTTCTCCAGCTAAATTGATAGTAGAGCATAGGAAGCTTTTGAATTGCAGCCTCTGTTGTGTCTCTTTCTGGATTACAATATTAGATATTATTTTAGAATAAGCGAGGGCAGGATATTTCCTTACTCAGTGAAGGTGAACTAATATTTTAGTGAAATACCATGTTTTCTCTATTACTATAATTTATCCTTTCTTAAAAATTGTTCACCTTAAAGGACCAGTACACTAAAATAAAATCAGGGCAGGCATGATAGCTATCCCTACACATCACTCGGAAAGATATTACCTTTCAAAGTTAAATTCCTGGTTTGTCTTATTTTCAACTTTTATTTCTTCCTTGTCCACCTAGTCCTGTGTATACATATATATACTATACATATTCTTGAAGTGCCCCAGAAAGCCCAATTTGGCTGCAACCAACAGAAAGAGAAAGAACACAACCCAATAAAATCAGGCATTCAACTTCAAAGTTGGAAATAACTGCACTATCAATCCTAATAGTATTTTTTTTCTGTTACTGGTCCTTTTAATTGTACATTTTTACTTGTCAGTTATTCTAAGATATCTTGGAATTTGAAGCCATTTATAAAAAGTTTTAACTATTCGACTGTTTGTTTCTTGGATTTATTCATCAAACTGCCCATTAGTTGCTAATTTCTGTTAACCTAGCAACCAAGCAGTGGTTTCTAGAACAGATTGAAATAAACAGAAGGATAAGAAATAAAAAAATTATAAAATTTAAATGGATGGGGCTCAGATTAAATCCTGGAAGAGGCAGAGCGGAAAGTAAATCATTTAAACCACAGGTGCAGGGGTAATGAAAGTTCATTTCATATTTATTATATTATGTTAGAATCCTGATATAAGAAAGCATACTAAAAGTAACTTAGCCACTAAAAACTATTCGCTTCAGTGTCACTATGTGACTTGCTTCTTAGCTAGTGTTAAGCAGCTAACCCACAACCGTAATTTTACCGTCTTTTTAAGATCAACATTTTTATTTCATATTTCAGCTGGTGCCAAAACTGACCCGGAATTTTCTGAAAGAAGGTTATATGGAAAAAACAGGTCCAAAGGTAAGGTTTTTCATTTTCAATTCATGTGATCTTATCTAGTACTAGTTTATGGATTGTGACATTTCCTGCTAGAGGGAGTGACGTACCAATAGTGAAAGCATGTCCACAGAAAGCTGCAATGTAACTGTCCGTTAACATTCCTAATTCTGTTGCATTACTTCTCCCTTACACATCCCACACACTACCATGGACGTCCAAAGGAAATTTTCCAGGGTGGGCAAAGTATTAAGAAAACAAAATTATCAGTCAGAATATTTTGGTCACTTGCACATTAGTTCATACGGTATGTAAGGCAACTGCATTTTTCTTTGACACCCCTTAAAGTCCAGTTTATAAATCCATTCCAGTTAGTTTCTCCCTGTTCATCTCCCCATAGCTCACCTTGATACCGCTACTACCTTTTGAGCTCCAAGTGACAAAATTCTGTCGCAGTTGCGACTTTATTACAGGAAAATTTTGTGAAATTACAATGGTAAATTACAGCAATTTTAACATGGGAAAAATTGTTGCAGTAACGCTATAGGAAATTATTGCGGTTGCGGATTTTGCTATGGGAAATTGTTGCGGTTGTGGATTTGCTTTTGGGACCACATGAGACTGCAACGCAAATGGCGTCATGACACGTGTTAGCAAAAACATCTCGGCGTGTCACCTCTGACACACGTGTCATAGGTTAGTCATCACTGTCATATACTGACCTCTGCTATATTCTCTAACATCATTTTTCTTGACAGTCCTCTCCGTCCCCTGTTTAGAAGTGTTTGATGTTGTGATTGTTTATTTGTTTAATATCTATATTGGGGGACTTTAAATTCATGAATTAACCCCTTTGTTTATTACATTACAATTATATTTTGGGAACTAGTGGTTGTACCCCCATTGTGTGGCTTAGTCCACGTGAGGATTTTTTAAAAATTGTTTTTAACTGATTTTCTTTTTCTTTCTGTACCCACTTTAATGAATTAATAAAAACATTGTGTGTACATTTCATGGATTTTAGATATTGCTAATATATTTAGCTTTTGTTCACATCCAGTGTTTGTATTATATAGGTAAGACTTGTCAAATTCAATTTGTCTGTGGTCAGAACCTTCCTTCCGAAAACGTTAATAATAAATAGTTGACCCTTTGTCTCCACCTATGGAGCGTTTTCTTCCTTCTTTTTAGAAATCGATGCTTTGACCTTGGATGGCTTTCTGGAGACTTGTATATAGATTATTACCATGCAGTGTTACCATGTTTATGTGCTATTTTAATTTAAAAAATTGCTAAAATGACCAAATGAAAACATTTACAAATGCTTTTGTTACATTTCTAGCACACAGAAGGCTTTAAAAAGCGATGGTTTACACTGGATGACAGAAGATTAATGTACTTCAAAGATCCCTTGGTGAGAATTGTTGTGTTTGTGTAGTTTGTCTCCCTAGTTATATATTTCATTATTGTGGGGGCATATTGGTTTTGGTGTGGCACCCTGTCCTTCACTTATTTTGCCCACTATGTATAGGATGCCTTTGCAAGAGGAGAAGTTTTTATTGGAACCTCAGATAACAACTATAAAGTAGAAGAAGGACTTCCAAGCTCCACACAGGGAAATCACTGGCAGTATGGCATTACTATAGTTACTCCAGACAGGAAATTCCTGTTCGCATGTGAGACTGACATTGACCGGGCCGAGTGGATTTCAGCCTTCCAGAAAGTTCTGCGGAAGCCTATGCTTCCACAAGAATATGCAGGTGAGGACACATCATGTCATTTGCCATCTATTGAACTGCTCCTTTCCACAGTACTATGCTGTTCTTAGCAGGCATATACCTTCAAAAGTGCAAGAAAATCCAATTGCACATCACTGTAGTGTATCGCTCGCTTTAGAAGAAGAACTTATTGTATACATTTAGCCAGATAACTCTAATTTAAAATGATAATAATTAGACTGTTCTTGTTGACATTACCATATACAATTACCAGTAATATTAAAACTACTGACAGTAGAAGTGCATAACAAGGGTTATCTTGTCATGGTAACTACAGCTAGACACACTACAGATCCAGCAGAAGAGAGGGAGTCTTCTATAATGCAGAGCCAGTGTAGGAAAGCATTTAAATACTGAATACAAGGAAAAACAAAACTGTTACGTAATAACTTATTAAAAGCACTTTGCATCCTTATGAGCTTACTGAACCACATTCTCCAAGGTTTTGAAGTTTGTATATTGCTTTTAATACTACATTGACGTTGCATTTAGCCTGTAAGGAATGTGCATGACAATGAGCGTGTGGGGGAAATGTAGAGAGCTTGTGTAGTAAAGTGGATCAATAATGCACTGATTTTATTAAAGGAAGAGTAAGTTAACAATAGTTATTTACCCAACTAATTGTTAATGGGTTTTTTTTTGTTGTTGTTGTTATAGTATTTACTTATTTGCTGTCATTTTCATTTACAGCTATCATCTTATAGAAGTCACGTAGGTTAGTTCAATCTCAAAACAGTGATCTGTATAACCGGCTAGTTCTGCAGAGTCAGCAATTACCAGGGAGCGGCGGGTCTGTCAAGCTGCACACCTTCATCTTATCAAGCCAGTCCACAGATTTCTGATTTTAGATTCCAACTAATCTGCTCTCACTCTAAAAGCATTAGGATTTTTTTAAAATATATAAAATGAATGTAGAAAATGCACATTTATCACAGGCTGCACATTCTCCTTCTGTGTACTGTGAAAATTCCATTCATCCATCCATATGGAACAGTTCCCCTTTAACAGTCATAGCTGTACTTAAAGTACCATTTTAGGGTGTTTTTATTTCACGTAGAAATGAGTTGATTATGAAGGAACAAGAAGACAATATTTTATGCGATTAACTTCCTGCATATGTATCTTTCATTTTAGTGGAAGCCCACTTCAAGCATAAACCATAGAAGGAAGATTTCTCTCTGTTTACAAATTCACAAGGTTTACAAGTGATCAGATGAATTCTGGGATACAGATAAGTAAAGAAGGGAAAAATAAGCTCAATAATCAAAAAACAAATTCTCTGTGTGCTCCATACTCCAGTCTGTACCAGCTGGTATATGTCTAAAGGATCTGATTCCCATCTTTCACTACACTTATTAAGGGAAGCACATCAAACTATTTTCTCCATGTCTTTATTGCCAAATTGGGCAGAAGGAACAATACTATGTCTGTGCCCTTCCAAAGTTATTGCACTTCCAGCCAGACTGTAAACAAGAAGCACACATTCTAATGGAAACTGTTCAACATTAATGGATCTGAAATTCCAACATTTGTTTCAGTTTTCAGACAAACGTGGAAATGATATGGGCAACACAAAGTAATAATGTTATATATTAAGAAAGATTGAAAAAATACATTAGGTACATTATATGCAACCTTCAGAGAACCATCTCTATGTTGATCTTTGGGAGGATGGAAAACCCAAGGAGACCAGCTGGCAGATTAGCCTGGTAGGAAGAAAGAGTCCTTCCAGATCCCTTTGTGTTGGTAAACAGACCCTGGGACCACTCACTACTGGATTCATTGAATAATTATAACTAGATGAACCTTTTATTTTTATTTTTTTGCTAGAAGGGCATCTAACCCATTTCATGTAACCCATTTGCCATGCCCTTGGCGACTACCATCACAAACTTTAATTTGCATTCATGAAATCTGCATTTTTCCATAGATAAATGTAATTTTTAACATTCAGTCACCTTTTGTGTTTCACACAAAATGGAAACCCTGTGTTCTTCAATGCTTCAGTGTTGTAATCGCCTATGGAAGGACTTTGCTTTTTTTTGTTGAATATAATTTTCCTTGCCTATTTCAGTGTATACACACAAGTAGGAGGGCCATATTCCGTGTTAGACAATATGGCAGCCGCACATTTTTTATAGATGCAATTATACAATGGAATGTCCTATTGAGCTGCCAACTATTTAGTAGAAACAAATGAAAGATTCATCCTGCTTTTACTAATGGTACCTTTCTTTCAAGGTACACGTTGCGCACTTTACAGGTACTATCAAGCAACATGTCCCAGCATCAGCAGTCACATGTCGATCAGAAAAAAAATCAAAGGGCCTATGACTTGTTATATCTGCATCTGCTAAAGGTTGTATTTGGGCTTGTCATTTTTTTAAATGCCTTGGGGCCTTTGTGATCCTATGGGACTCATTTACTCTCATAGTTACAAAATTCCACCAGTCCAATAGCTCATAGCAACCAGTGAAAAATATGCTTTTGTTTCCGAACTTGCACTGCAGCGTTTGAAGTCAGATTTTAATGAATAAGCCCAACAGCTTCTTAAAGAATAACTAAACATTGTCTGAATCCCGTAAGCAAAATGTCTGATAAATAATAACACAATAAAAATGAAAGCGCTGTTATTTTACTCACCATTAGGAAGTTTTGAGCAACTGTACCACATTGTACCCTAACAGTGCAAGGAATCCATCGATGTGTTATCAATGTGTTAGACACATCCTCCCTTTCTCAGAGACTCTCACACTAGGGTCTGCAGCAAAGGTCTGTATCCAAGATAGGGAGGGGTGTGCCTAAAACAGCAAAATGGATGCCTTGTACTGTCATGGTAGGTTCACACATTGCGCTTTTGTGCTGCTTATTTAGAAACGCACGCATAGAAAATACCCCGGCATATTTTGGTCCGGCGTATTTTCTAGACATGCATTTCTGTTGTAATTACCCGACTGCAGTGTGAATGCTTCCTTGGTGTTTGTGGCTCCTCCTATCTGCATTTTGTGCGTGGCATATATACACGGGAAAAAATGTGATGGCCAGCGTTCCATACGCAACGTATGCACGTCATACACTAGTTTGGTCAGAATAAGGGAAGTCCATAGATTTACCCGGCGCAGCTTTTTTTTGTCTTTATACGTGGCGTATATAAAAACGCCAGTGTGAACCTAGCCTTAGGGAACAATGCATTAGTTTTTATCTATCACACCTACTGATTTATTAAGAGATTAAACAAAGGTCCTCTTTAGGCTGGGGCCACATTAGTGAATTATCCACTGCGTTTTTAAAAAATAACACCAGGTGCAAACACACCAACAAATTTATTGTGGTGTTTTTAACTCTTTAGTCTCTTTTGCATACTTCATTTTCAACAGTGGCAGATGATGTGAAAATTCTCTCATACCAGTACCAGGCAAACATTAATGTTATTCAGTTTTCTCCATGTGAACTCTCTCTCATATCAGTACAAGACCAGTTTGCGATCTCACTATCGCAGCGCTTTTCTCTCAAGTCTGCCTGCACATTGTTAAACTGAATTGGCTTTCATTGTGTCATGTTTTTCTCTGTATGATTTCCACTGCCGAAAAAGCACAGCATGCAGCATTATAGCGAGAAATCATCCACTGCTGTCGCTACAGTGGCATCTCAGTGGCGTTTCCAATAGCTTGATATCTATGTGTATTGCCAGCGAATTTTGCCTGCCACTTGTTTTTTAAAAAATGTGGAGGAAAATTCACTAGTGTGACCCTGACCTTAGCATTAATATTGTAATAGAATTCATGATGACCCCAAGGCATACTGTGTAATTGTAAGGATGCCTTACAGCCAGTTCTTTTCAGGATCTGATTTAATTTGATTTACAGTTACAATATTAACCTAGGACCTATATACACTAAGGTGAAACACTTACTGGAGCTGAACAACCAAATTATGCTTAGAACATTTTTGATTAAGTTATTGTTTGGAGTTAAAATGCCATGATTAGTCTGTAGAACACTTACTTGTCCATGTGTCAGTGTGTCAGTTAACTAATGTAATGTCCTATGTGATCTGTAAGGTACAGCTCATTCTTTATGGTGTAAAAGAAGAGATAAAAGTGCTGTAAACTACCCGTCTACTCATTCTAAGTACTACAGTGGAATTTCTAGACTGTGTATATACAGTAGAGATACATTTTCTATATGTCTAATAACATTGTTTACTGTTATCATATTAGAAACAATTTGCAGTAACGATGGTATTTTCCGGAATATTGTGTGTTTCTTTGGATTATATACTGGCATTGTACAGTGGGTACGGAAAGATTTCAGACCCCTTTACCTTTTTCATTCTTTGCACAAAAGGTGCACAAAGAGTGAAAAATTTAAAGAGGTCCGAATACTTTCCGCACCCAGTGTAGGCTACACAAAATGACTATAAAATGTAGAAAACTGTAATTATTCTAGGCACAATGAATTATAATGTCTGAATATGCCTCCCACACTGGACATTATGTTGCCATTGTATTTATTACTAGAGCAGCTTGTTTTGACTATGCTTTGCACTCTGGATGCTATTGTTTGAATCATAGATATACCTAGCAATTTTACCCCTGTTGTTGAATTCCCCTGATAGTGCCTGAAGGTAAAAGAGTGGATCCAGTCCTTAGCAGATCTGATACAAAGCCATGAAACCAAAATAGGACTACTCTAATCAGGCAGAGATCTCATCTGTTGGCATTGATTGAGGGTCTACGGAGAGGACATCAGGATTTTAGTTTTGGCAGAGAGAGACTAAAGCTGGGTTCACACGAGCGTGTCATGTGCAGCGCGTCATACGCTTGTGTGAAGAAAAAAAAGAAAAATACTCCGAGCGTATTTTTCTATTGTACTTACCAGCGACAGTGTGAATGCTCCCTCGGCGTTCACATCACTTCCTGTGTGTCACATTTTGGGCGCGGCATATATATGCTGACCAAAATGCGAAACATAGCATTCCAGACCCAGTGTATGCGCATCATACACTAGTGTGTAAGTATCATCGGCTTTCATTGAGCCGTATTTTTTTTTCTCTGCACGAGCGTATGATGAACCCAGCCTAAGGGAGACATCTTTATGGGAAGCACAGCAGTTAACTTCACTGATAACTTCAACTCTTACAACCTCTCTCTGTGTGTGAGATGCTGCTGTGTGTGATGCACACTGATTATTGCACGAATAAGCAGTGTATTACTAAGTCAGACCATACAACCCTCTAACCTTACTGATGACTCGCAAAAATGTCTAAAAGATCTTGAGCTAAGATTGGCCACATCAAGGAGATCACGAGCATCGCATACTATTTCCACAGAACTACAATCATTAATAAAGTGCAACATTTATCTGGTGGCCCAAACATAACAGAATCACTATTTATTTATTGTGATGGTTACATAGCAAAGACTAACAACTAATGATTATATATGATTGTGTTTGGCGTGTACTTCTTTTTAAATACACAAGTTATCAAAAGTGTATCAACCCCAACATTTGCAGAGACTCAGAAAGTTCCCATTATCCCTTATAACAGAAAAAAGTGTCAACATTTCAGATTACATTGTTATAATCATACAGTGGTGATGTCACCTCTGTTACCTTAATATAAATGAATTACAGTAAGGCTATGTTCACACTGGGGTATTTCTGTGCTGCGCTTTAAAAAAAAAAGCATGCTGTGAATCCCTATAGCACTTACTTGTTCTGGCCATACTAGCGCAGAACGCGAGCAGAGTGAATGCTGCTGTTGCATATTTGACGAGCACATGTACGTGACGCGAAGGATGCGGCCAGATAAGAGGAGTCGAGAATATTGAGGAAGCGTTCATACTGCACTGGGTAAATACAATAGAAAAGCGCATCCTGAAGATACGCCATCCTGAATTTGTTGGTGTGTTTTCGCAACGCGCTTTTCTTAAAGTGTAGCACAGAAATATGCCAGTGTGAACCTGGCCTAAAGTTACTGGGAAAGGGAAAAACTATTGCACCTTTAAAATAATCATGATTTTCATTCATTCTTAAATACATATGAATCTGGGCCATAGCCTCTCACTAGAGACAAAAGAATGATAGATAAGCATACAAAAATAGTAAGTTCTAGATTTATGGTGGTAGTTAAACATACTCATTATTTTTCTAAATATGAAGTTCATTTTTAGGTATATTTATATAGAGCTGAATGTGTGTGTTACAGCCACACCCCTGCAGTAACCAGGATAAATGACAAGTGTTCCAGACTAGTGCAAGGTACAATTTATCATTATTACCTGTTAATAATGTTTCCATTCTTTGCTACTGTGATTTACCTGGTATTTCAATAGGCATTTCCTCAGGATAGATTTATAGGTCAGATTTACAGAATCTGAGATTTATACCAAGGGGATCATTGTCACATTTATTAATTATATAATAACTCCTGCAAATACGGCAGCGCCTTACGGACCCATGTTACAAACGCAGATTTGTGGGGGCTCGTATCATAGTTGCTAAAATGTGTTGTATGCTTTTCTAGAAAATAGCTTATGATCAGGGCTGACTTTAGACAGACCGTATTCTGATATGTTTGTCAGGTAGAGAATGCCAACAGCAGGGGTCCCTCAAGGTACTGAGGGCCGCTGAGCAATTGCCCCTTTTAAACCTCCCTGAAACTGGTGTCTGTATTCTTCATTTCACACTGAAATAAAGGACTTGGGTGTAGCTGTGTACTAAGAGATTTAGAACAAAAACGCTATTGTCTTTCGCCCCCTACACTGAGCATGTTTAATAGTTTAAACATGGTTTGCACATGTTGCAGATATGAGCTGTGCCTGATATAAGGTAGGTCCTTTGCCTTCAATATGGTGATACCCAAATCCTATCTTTCAGGCTGCTGCACGGTAAGCCCCAGGTTAGCTAAGCTTAGGCTAGCTAGAATTTAGTGAGCCAGTAGGCCTAATGCTCTAGTTTCACTTTAGGGATGTGTCAGAAATTTAAAAAAGATTATTTAACAATGGAAGACTCTGGAATCAATAATATCACTTAATATTAAGTAATATAAGAATAAAAAAATCCAACTAATGTCAAATAATTAGTTTATTTAATAGTGCTGCCTGCCTGGAGAAACACAGCAATAAAATATGTAATATATGAAAATCTATAAAAGCATGAAAGAGGTGGTGGAACTTTATTAAATGTGAAAATCTTGATTGTTTCAGATATTGCAGTTCTCCATACAGATATGACAATTTAAATGGACATTAGTAGTTTGGTAAAAGTTCTTTTGTTAGGCTGGGGGTTTAACCTCCGAGGGGAAGTATGTTTTGCCTGTGGCCCTTCATTCAATTGATCTTTCTTAAGTCTGAAACTAGGGACTTGCGCTCTCTTAACTCCTTCTTGGGAATATGCAATATTAGGTGTAAAGTATTATTCTCCATTAGAAACTTATTTTTTACCTTCTGTTATTTTTCCCTGAAACTGCAAAGTATTAAGTCACAGCTTATGGTGTGCAAAGATATTTCTTTCGTATATTTGATATGACAAGCAGCAGCCATTTTGATTGCTTTATCTGAGCCATTCTCCACTTTCTACCATAAGTTTTAAAACCATTATTGATGAATGAGGATGGGTCCTTTGCTTAGTATCTGTGTAGAGTTAATGCAGTTCCCATTCATGTGTATAAATGTTACTATGCAGAGTAATGTCATACACAAAGCTTTACCCTTTAACTGAAATGTCGAACAGCATAAACAAAAGATATATGCCTACCTTTTTTAACATATCTGAAGAGGGTAAAATGCAACTACAACCCAGACCTTTTGGTTCCTTTCTTTGGGTATTGTGAATGTGCTCTTCAATGTGTAGCATGTGCACCTATAAGAGGGATGTTGTGAATACTGTATACACTGCAAGTTATTTACACATTTCATTGTATATAACCTGATTGACTTCATTTGCACACCGCAGATCAGGAATACAGTTAAGGACAAGGTACAAAAGCAGAAGTGATCCCTAAGGAGAAGTTGTTGCATTCTCTTGCTGAAAATAGCCCTGCAATGAATTATATAATAATTGTGTCCATGAAACCACACTGACAGAACTATTTCATAGTATCATCTGAATGAATGCAGGGTTATTCTGGGAGAGAGATAACGCCCAAGCTACCATGAAAATGTCCTAACAGTTGTGTGGCTTGGCATTTAGAGAGAAGGTACAATTTCAATATGTAAATGAGTCATTATGTCTGTAAGCATTTGTTTGGTCATAATTGTGGTACTAAATCTAAATTTGATCAATAAATTATTACTTTAACTGAACAGATGGTTCATTTTCTCTTTCTTTCTGGAAGTTAATGTACAAATTTTGATCCCTCAAGTTCTCTGTGCCAGAGGGGTTAGTTCATGAAAATCTAAAAATGTCTTATAAAAATCAGAATTAACATCCATTCGCCACATGGGAGAACGTGCACATGACCAACGCGTCCTCCCTTGATGACGTGCATGCTCTCCCATGTGACACAGGAAATGCTGGTGCAGGGTTCATTATCAGCGCGGCTGGAGAGGATGCGCTTCTTAGAGGGATCTGGAGACTTGGGATGCCGTAGTGTCGCCGGCAGAGAACGAAGATGGCGTCTACAACACGGAATATACAAGTAAGAATTTTATTTATTTTTTTAAATTGATAATAAACTGCATTTAATAAAAGTTAGTAATTAACATAAATAATTTTTTTTGGCCATCCTGTTCTATTAAGCTCCTTCTCTCTGAACTTCCTGAGTCTTTTGTTTCAAACTGAAACCTGGGACTCAGGCATGCTAAACAAAGGCAATTTGAAATGCTGCCCTCAGTAAGCAGCTAGTGACAAGCTGCCTGGCATTTAACATGTGACTTTAGCTCCCATTTCAATGACCGATATGTATAAAAATAGTTGTTGGATTCTGCTTACTTCATTTTTTTCTTTACAATAGAAGCTAAGTTATCATTAGTGTACTTTTGATGATACTTTTCAGTACCCTTTTTTTCACCCTTGCAATGGTGAGCACATTTCCCTTTTTGTGATTAAAGAGAGTGAATTATATAATACAAAACTTCCCTTTGTGCAGTAACCTTTGGTTTACTCAATAACGTAATATTTTACCTCAGCGTGTCGCACTGATTTAAAAAAAAAAAAAAAGGGAGTGACTGATCCCCTAATACTAATTATTCATCAAGCTGGAAAAATAGAATCCATCAATAGGATTTTAAAATCCATTTTTTGTATTTTCCTTTCTCTACCTCTATAAAGTCATTGAAATTGCTGCATTACTAGGAATATACAGGTGACAATGATTTAACAAATCTCTGCAGAACCAATAAATATATTAGGGGTCAGAACAGAGATCTCTCCCACAATCTATTTACACCAAGAACTGTAAATATAACAAGGTGGAATCCTCTGTGTAAAGAGGAAAAAAGTTTCTACACCATAAAGAATTCTTTACTGTAAGAGTAATGAGTTTATGGAAATCTATGTCTGAAGAAGTTGTCATGGTAAATTTCATTAAAGTGTTCAAAAGGGGTTTGGATGATTTCCTTCAGTGTAAGAACATTACAAGTTATGGTACTGGACAACTGGAGGTGGGACCTTGATCCAGGGAATTATTCTGATCCTTCAGTGTA
>WMED01011066.1:0-15449 GCA_019650415.1 Pipa parva | reverse complement strand
ACTGGATGGGCTTGTGTCTTTTTTCAGCCTTATAAACTATGTTACTATGTTACTATGTATACAGCCCCATTATTTTTAAAACATATGGGGAAATGTTTGGAGCAAGGAGGTTAAGACTGAACCCGCTTCCACCATTGCTTATCAAGGCTAGGATTATCCACTAGAAACATTGCTCCTGCACCTTGCGCCCATGGTCCATTAAAAAGGTTATATACTGGAATTCTAAGAGAGTGAGTGCATATAAAACAAATGAAAGCAGCTAAGTTGGACACAGAAAGACTCTTTGCCAAGAGAGTAAAACAAACCCAAAAATGTTCTTTAATTACCTAAATAATAAAGATTAAAACTGATAGTGTTGGCCCCTTAAAAAATAAGGAGGTAATTATGGTAGACGGAGATCAGGAGAAAGCAAATGTATTAATTACATTTCTCTCCACTGTGTTCACAGAGGAAAATGAAATGTCAGATGAAATGAAGAGAAATAAAGTAAATGCTCATTTAAATGTTACCTGTATAACCCAGGACAAAGTACTGCATCATCATAACATGATTAAAATAGATAAATCACAGTGTTCAGACAATATACACCCTAGGGTCTTAAAAAAATAAGTACAGTTATAGACAGACTATTATTTTTAATATTTAGAGACTCTCAAATGACAGGGACTATTCAAAATGACAGGTGTATTGCAAACATGCTCTCTATATTTTAAAAGGAGTCAAATTGGTGAAATTTAATAAACTCGAAAAAGGACGATTTCGCCTTTTCAAATTTATCCTGAGTACATCTCGACTGTTCGGTAAAAATCGCTCAATATTTACTGACTGAAAATTTTTGATAAAATATTTGGATGGAAAGGTAGCCATAATAATAATGTAAAGTATGGTTACCTTTCCATTGAAAAATTCGATTGAAAATAGTTAATAGTGGGGTACCCCACAGGTCAGTTTTGTGTCCTCTTGTCTTAAATATATTTATAAATGACCTTGCTGAGGGACTGAATAGTAAAATTTAAATTTTTTCAGATGATACTAAACTGTGTAAAGTAGTTAACAGAAAGGAGGACAGTATTTTATTACAGATGGATCAAAATACATTGTAGACTTGGGCAGAAAAGTGGCAAATTGAGGTTTTACACTGATATATGTAAGGTTATGCATATGGGAATGGAAAATGCATGTATAGATTATTTTCTAAATGGGAAAACACTGGGCAAGACAGATATGGAAAAGGAATTGGGAATTTTAGTTAACAATAAACAAAACAGCAGCTGCCAAAGCAAATAGGATCATGGGGTGCATCAAAAGGGGCATAGAAGCACATGATGAGAACACAATTATTCCACTTTACAATTCACTTGTCAGATCACACATGGAATATTGTTTGCAGTTTTGGGCACCAAAGTGTACAATAAATTTGTACTTGAGCTTGAGTGGGTTCAAAGGCGGCTACTAAAGTAACAAAAGGAATGGGCAAACTAGAGTACCAAAATTGGGATTGTTTAGTCTAGAAAAAAGGTTAAGAGGTGACCAAGTATAAATATATTACGGTTCAGTACAGAGATCTTTCCCACAATCTATATACGCCAAGAATGACAAGAATAACAAGGGGGCATCCTCTATATAGAAGAAAGCATACACCAGCATAGAAGGGGTTTCATTAGTCTAAGAACAGTGAGGTTATGGAACTCTCTGCCTGAAGAAGTTGTTATGGTTGATTCCATTAAGGAGTTCAAAACTGGTTTGGATGCTTTCCTTCAGTGTAAGAACATTACAAGTTATGTGCAGTGGATAACTGAAGGTGGGACCTTGATCCAGGGAATTACTCTGATCCTTCAGTGTAAGAACATTACAAGTTATGGGTACTAGATAACTGAAGGTGGGACCTTGATCCAGGGAATTATTCTGATCCTTCAGTGTAAGAACATTATAAGTTATGGGTACTAGATAACTGAAGGTGGGATCTTGATCCAGGGAATTATTCTGATTGCCATAATTGGAGTTGGGAAGGAATTTTTTTCTCTAATATGAAAATAATTGTTTCTTGCTTCATTGATTTTTTTTGCCTTCCTCTGGATCAACATTGCAGGAAAATAGGCTGAACTGGATGGACTTGTGTCTTTTTTCAGCCTTATAAACTATGTTACTATATTAAAGTACTGCAATATTAACTAAGGTACCGAGTATAATTCCTGATTATTGTACATCCAGTTAACCACTCGCAAACTAAATATCATATAGCATATTGTTAGTGTGTAAAAACACATAAAAAAAAATGAACTCTTAAAAAAAGCAAAAAACCTAATAGTGAGAATTATCTTAGGAACAGGACATACATTGTAGAAATAGTCCTATGCAGTTCTACAGTGAGCTACCTCAAGAGTGTGCATCCAGCAAAACTTCTCCTCTTTCTATATTTAAAAAAAAAAGGGAGGTGGGGGGTCATGTGATCTATTTGGATGTGCTCAGCTATTCCTCTATTCCTAGATCTAATCTACAGATCTGATCTACAGCTATAAATATAACAATATAAATTGCAAACCATGTTGAACAGAAGTGGAGATAAAGGGCTTTTATTGACTTTAGGATGAATTCACCTGTCAAATTCAACTTGGTACAATTCGAATAGCATTGCCAAAATAGTTGCAAATTCACTTCTTATTTATAAAGCACTGGATAGACTTTTCCAGCAAGTGAATAGTGATGATCTCTGTCAGATGAGTTGTGTGGTGTAGTCAGTCAAATAGAAGTAGGATGCAAAGTTATGCGAACTGATGTGAATTCCACCAGTGAAGTGCAGTGACGTTATCCTCACCATATACCTAACTGTATTTAAGTGAAAAACACATCTATTTGTATGTCACCTTGTCTCTAGGTCATGTTGTCACTTAGTCGCAGTTGCCATTGTCACTTTTGAATGAATAGCCGCCTTACACCACACCAGAGCCCTGCCATCAACTTCCCAATCTGCCACTCTGAAGTGAGGAAGTCAAATGGGTGAATTCCAAGCAAGAACACCTACTCAAGTTCACTCCATCGACAGACTCCATCGCTTGCTGAATAGTCAAAATACCTGTGCATACGCATGCAAAGTAATGCAAAGTGTTACATAAGGTCGCAACTATCTTAATCACCCAAATTAGATGTGCATTTGCCTCATTGCAAAGAGTTTGCTCAATAAGCAAACATGGGAAAGTGGCAATCAAATGCGAATTCAGAGCTATATGCAACTATTTGGCCTTTAGTCAATAAGGCCCAGAATGTTTTAGTATATATAACCAGTGTAACAGAATACTAGATTATTCCTAAAACTCAGAGTAATTTTAAAAATGTTTTGAAGGCTTGACTAAAATGAAGTTATTAGAGCAGTACGCTTTGGGGAGATCAGATAAGTACTTTTAGATAAATAGAGAAATGCGAATTGAATCACAATTCTTTAGATTTTGCCCAGGCATTAAACTTATTCCTGCATTTTAATTAATTTTCAAATTAAGGATTTGTGAAGTGAGAGAAAATTCTTGGTTTTTTAAAGTGAGGGGAAAGAGACTGACAGCAGTTTTTAGCATTCATTTCAGCAGGAAAAGATTTTGTAGGGAAATGCTGGATATAAAATATTGGGGATAGTGACTGGTACAGATGCCATTGTTATTGCATTTGTAACAGAAAGTAAAGTTTTTGGTTTCTGTTTTAGTAGTTTTACGTTCTAATACATTGTGAAATAGAGAAAGTTGGTTGGTGGTGTGAAACAATTTATTGCAAAACGCTTCAGTAAAGTGAGAAAAATGTAATCATTTGAAAATGAGAAAAATTGGTAAAATGCGAGAAAAGGGAATCTGAGTTAACATATATAATATAATATTTATCGGGCCAAAGCAAATACAGTTTACACATGTGGATCCTATGGGTGGTTATTATGGAATAGGTTTGTCCAATAAATAGTTATATGCATACATACAAACTAATCATTTTTAAAGAGCTACAATGGTAATGTCTGCTGTTGCTCTACTATCGGCTTTGGCCCTTCTAAGCTTACTGCTTGTATTTGAGTTCACAGAAGAGTTGAGAGTATGTTCACAGAATATATGCATATGTGCACTAAATATAAAATAAATTACATATATCAAAGGTGCAGACAGCAGATTCCACCTGTGTGAACCACCTTTGGCCAGCAGGCAGAAGACCCCTCCCTCTCTGACAACTGTCTGAGCATAGCATTCATCTGCCCCCTCCCCCCCCCGAGAACTACCTGTAGGTAATGCTATGTTTACTGTCAGTCAAGGTGTACACTAGCCTCCAGAAGCATGTAGATCCAAATTATGCACGAGGCACCCAAGGCGGTTGTCTGAGATCTGAACAGTGATTGGAGGAGGGAGGCATCCACAGCCCAAATGCATTTAAAGTGATTTTTTTTTTTATGTTTGGAAGGAGCCCTGAACCAATAGTTTGCCTAGGATCTCATTGGGTTTTAATCCAACTCTTGTGACATGGTGGTAAAGGTAGAAAACATTAAACAATTTTCACACATGGTACTATTCATTATTCTGTAGCTATAGAAATAGATCAATGATTAGGGAGGAGTTGTTTTAATATTCACACACCTTTGAAACTCTCACAAAATCTTCCAAAGTTTTTTCCCATACATTCCTCTGCTTAACCTGTCACTTACCTCTTTACTTACAGGTGCACAAGGACGGAAGGGGAATTTGTCATGTGCTTTCTCCTATTGCTAAACATCCCTATCCCAAGGTGGTCCACATGTAAAATGTAAATCTATATTATATTTATGGTATCTTTTTGTAGGAGGAACACTGGAGCATAGAAAAGTGTTTGTATGAAAAGGAGAATAGTAATGTACCTGAAAATTCAGAACAACAAATAAGCCATGTTGAATACATAAAAGAAGAAGGGACAAAGTATTCTGAAAATACAACTGAGCTTAGTGACGCTGATCTAACAGGCTTGGTCATGGCAGATAAAGAGGACCTGCCCTTCAAGTAAGTTGTGGGGATTGTTTTGAAAGGGGTTTAAATGAAGTGTGAAGAAAAATTACATACACATCATGTACTATTTTCTCATAACTGTCTTCTGCTATCTGTGATGCGGGAATCAGAAACACACATGACTGGATTAACAAAGTGTTATCTGTATTCATTCCCCATGGTAGAGCATGTAATCTCCTGTTCTTCCATTTATTTTCCTATGACACAACAGTTCCAACATCTGGTAGATCAAAGCTCAGGGAACCTGTCCTTGTCACTTTACATAAACATTTTCAAATGCTGCAATGGTAAAAATCTTTAGAGAAACTCAAAAGCAAAGTGCCTCAATGAGGAAAATTATAGCAAAGATTTAAGATGCAATTCACAGACAAAAGCATTTTTTTTTTCGCCTTTACAATATGCAATAATTTTCATATTTTTGCCAAAGGATTTATCATAGCTTTTAAAACATGAAAGACGTTGCATTTTATTTATCTCTAAGTACTGGGCACTTTATGTCAAAAGACTGTATTTCTAGATTAAGCATAGACTTACACAATTTAATGGAAAATAGACTTCAGTTTTAATATTTCGATATCTCTTTGAAGTCCTATCCAAGAAAAAGATAATGAAAAAGTAATGAAAATGTTTTTCCCCCCATCAGTTTTCTGGGTGCGTATACATTTTCAAATCAAATTACTTCTAACTTGACATAAAATATTTGCATTTGTAATATATTCATGGTATGCCAATATATAGACGGGAGCACTATGTTACCTTCCTGTTAGATACACATTACCAGGCTACATTTTTCCCTTTCTAAAGCATTAAACGGGTTATTTTATCTCTTTCCCTTCTGAAATCTGATTGTTTGCAACATCTCTAGAAAATTACCTTCCTTTACGGATATATGAAACCCCATTAAACAAATTATTATACTGAAAAATAAAAATGGCCCCTATGTATTTATATCTACTGTATTCTTATTTAGAGCTTCCAACATTTTTGCTGGATTTCTACAAAGTCTATAATTTTAACATAAATCAATATTTTATTCTACTTTAGGGCTTTTGAGGAAGGCAGTCATAATTATGTATGATCAAAAGTTCTATTAAAAAAACAATGACACTAGGTGGGTGGGTGTTTATGCAGCAGATAAAATACATTTGCAATCATCAAAATCGATAAGCACAAAGGAAATGCAATCAGGACTTTCATTATAAGAGCATGTTTGGATAATAATAGGTAACTATCCAAGCTTCAAATGAGAATTTCTCACTTTGTGGTATTATAGTCAGGCAAGTATAACTTTCAGGTTCAGTAATATTGGGTTTGGCCTTGCATGCATATGTAGGTAACATGATTCTAACCAGAAATATTGTTTAGAAAGTTTGGCCATATGAATTTTCTTTTTCTTTTTGAATATTTATAAAATGCTGACATCTCCCAAGCTTTTTACAGACAGGCTGGGACTGGCCCAGCAGAGCACCAGAGAATCCTCCAGTAGGTTCCATTACTGGGGCCCCAGACCTGGTGCCAGAAACTTCTCTTTTAACATTTGCAGTGTACTCCCACTGAAAAAGAACACTTAAAATTTGTTGAGTTTATAGATAAAATACAGCAGTCCTATTCTACTTACAGCAAACTGCTCACCATCTTTTCTAAACAGGTCATACTGCTAGTTTACACTATCTCCCCTGCCTTGTATCCATTCCAAGTATAGTGGCTGGTAGACCCTTTGAGCGACCCAAATGACATTTGTAATGGAAATCCCAGCAATGAAAACTCTTTATGAAAGAAAGTTCATAACATTTAACTAGTTGTCTTTCAAAAAGACTATAGCTAGTGAAGCTAGTGAAGTGACTGAATGTACTTGAGCACAATTTACTGACTCATTTTAAAGGCAGGGTTCCTTAGAGAAAGCATGGTTTCAGGAGTGCTGTCATAACTAAAAAGTGGTATAAGATTTACCCTTATAAATGTGCTCTAAAGGGCATTGCACTTTCCAGTTAGACTGGTGCACCCTGGTGTGATCATTTAGCGCATGAATGCCTGCCTTCTAGGGTATTTATACATTTGTGTTTGTGCAAGCCTCTTGTCAATACATTAAACCCATCCCAAAACCCATAGTGAGAATGATTTTACTGTTCGGACTTGCTGGCAGAGAGTTTTGAGCTATTTAACCAGACCATCCAAATGCACAAAGGGGAAATGAACACATGCTGCAGCTCCTGTATTGTTGTTGTTTTTTTTTTTTACCTGAATAAGGGAGAGTTTGTCCCTCTGAAACATTGTTGTTAAAAAACAACAATGGGGTTGTTGTTGTTGGGGAACTAAAGCATAAAAATTATTTCATCTATAAATGTTCAACCTTATGCAAAAAGACTGCAGACCATTCCCAAATGTACAGTAGTCCTATGAGACAAAGGATAAATGCCTGTGAAGTTGTCAGCTGGGCAGCTCCATGTTTGGTTGTACTGTAGACACTGCACATGCTCAATGTGCTTTCTTTTCTGTTGGTGTGCCATGATTAGGGACTAACGCAAAATAACCTCACTATAAATTCATAATATAGCTATCAATTAAATCTGACATTAAATTCAAATCAGTTAAGTCAGCCTGCCTTTTCTTTCCTGGGTCGGGTGATGATGAATGACATTATAGCTCCTTCAATCAGATCTCTGCTAGATCATGATTTAAGGGATCTGATTGGAGGGGCTGTAATGTAAGTCATCATTAAGCCGCACCCAACCCGACTCGAGAAAGAAAAGGCAGGCTGACTGGGAAGATGACAGAGAGAAACATTGTATTAAATGTACATTTTTTAAATACATATATAATTACAAAAACATTTATTTCATTAGTAGAACATAAATTAGTACTATAGTTTTGAGGTGATAAGTGCACTTTAAGGGCATTTAAAGGAATTACCACACTTCATTTTCTCAGTTATATGTTTGGCTATACAGTATGTGTATAAATAATTATTCATTTCTAGGCTTAGCCCATGGGAAAACACAATTCTGGGTAAAAAATACAAAGAAATCCAAACAAAAGAAAAGTTTCACTCAAACTTCAGGGAGGACTTGATCCAGGATTGTATCGGTAAGCTGTGTGACATTTTTGTTGCTTTTTTTCCATTTGAAATTCATGACGCGCTGATAGTTTAATGTTGAGGCTCTCATGCATAAAATATTACCAGTCACAGTACTACTTAAACCATTTTTTTGATTTGTTTCACTGGAAAACTTTTCATTAAACCTTGTAACAGAACTCGGAAAACATTCTGAAAAATATTGCCTTAAGATTGGAACTGTGAAAGTCTTGTGATTGGTAAGCCAAAATGACTCTAGTAATATGTTTCATGAATATTAATATTCACTAGTAAGTTATGCTTGGATTAAAGAAACGATCAATTTTAACTCAAACTATAATTTGTTTCCTTAATATGGTAACTGTTTGTGTGGGGGGGAATGGGAGGAGAAATGAACAATTTTATGCAGGTTTATTGTTGACTTTTGTTTATTTTCTTGTATAGTATAGTATCTAAATGTTTCTATAGATAGTGCAAGAAGATTTGTTAGCCTGCATAGCTCTCCTTGAAGAAATCATTGGATTTATTGCCTTATTCTTAACTATGCCTAATCCAAATCCTAGACATAGCTTTGTTTTATCCCACTGTACAGTTTATGGACATATTTAGAGTTTTGCCTACACTTGTCATTTCTACATCCATCTCTGAAATAATATTAGAATAAGGTTTCCAGATCAGCTGAAAATTTAGGAAGGCTTCAGAAAACTGTGTGACTGTTACTTGGTTGTATTTAAATTATACTACGATATAACTGCACATATACATATAAAACTTCTTTATACTATGCCAATTGCTGACACAAATAGTTTAAAAAAAATGTTTAGGGAAGAAATAATACTTATTGTTTGTTTCACTGTATAGTTCAAAAGAGAACTGACATTTTGTCCTCCCTTGCTCCCCCTTCCACTTCTCTTCTGCAAGTTAGGCAACACGAAAAGAAAAAGCTGCCTGACTGCTATCGGTTAAGCAGTGTGCTGATCTTTTGACTGCATAAATTAAGCTTGTTTTACATTTGGAATGTAGGAGATTACAGAGGATAAGCTAATTTGTGCTCAGGCGTTACATGACACATTAGGCAAAAATGTCCAGGGGAGGGGGGAACCTTTTCATGGAAAACTGGCCAGTACAAGTCACACACACATTTCCTGGTGCGGGAGTTTTGAAATGCTGCGTAATCAATCATTCTGCTTCACATGAAACAACTACTGGGGAGAAATGCTTCTCACTAAGATATAGTACTGCATATGTAAAGATGTAATCTGATTATAGTTCCCCTTTAAATGTGATAGGTAGAGCCCTGCAAAATATGTTTTTTTTATAACTGTCCTTGATTTTTCAGCTGATTTTGGTAACATTGCAATTTGATTCTCACTTCAGCTATTAGGCCAGTCCACTAGGCTAGGTCCTATGACTAACTAAGACTAAGAGGGTGAAGACAGAAATTTGCATATCCACAGTTCAAGATTAAAACTGCAAACAGTTCTGATAGCAACTTTTGTCATAAACAAAATATAGCTATACCATAGGCATATCATGATACATTCATTTCTTAAAATTTCCATTGCCAAAATACAAAGGAGATACAAAAGTAAACCAAAAACAGAACATCATATGTGCATCCATATGGAATCATGCCTCCTTTGCATTCACACTTACTGAGGTTCATTTTCAAGTCTTGAAGAACAGAAACATTTTTCTGGATCCACTGTGATTAATAGAGGAGCAATTGGAAAGCAACATCACACATACATCTTATAAAAAGCCACCAGTCAATGCAGTAGTGTCTTGCCAAATAACAACAGATTTTCAAGCTGTTAAGGCATGGTTCATGTCCAAGATGCTGAAAAACACATATCTTCGTGATGATTTTAACCCTCTTATAAATATATCTTCATACCTTGTCAGATCATAAATCCTAAAAAAAAGTCTGTTCATCATGAAACAGATTGGAAACCAATGTGTTGTATTTGTAGCACAATGGAAGACTGAATTAAGAATTATATAAACTAGTGGTTCAGAAAACCACTATCCACTGAATGGTTCATTCTCTGGTGGTGGCAGCAGTTCTCAATTATTGCGTAAACATAGTTACTAAATCTTACAGGCTTTGAGGACAGATAAAAATAAACAGGTTATTTTAATGTTCATAGACCACATCCAAGTATCTGAAATCTTATGTCCCTGGTTGGTAAGTGCCCTACCCTTATAACCTTCAAGGCATTAACATTATTGTTGATGAGTAATAATATTAAAGTAAATAAATAAACACTATTTATGACATTTTTCTGACTTTTGTTAGAGATAATTCAAGCCCCACAAATATTTATTTGGATTATGTTAAGAACCTTACTTCTTTGTAGTGTACACAGCCTATTAGCCTTGAATTATTGTTAAAAACTAAGAGTTCAACATTAATGAGATTAAATCATTAAAAAAAAACGACAGGGGTATTTTTCAGTATGTTGAATATCCATTTATGTTTCAAAGCAGTTGGAACGAGCCTTAAATTCATGCGATACACCCAACGTAACAAATCATTTCTACTTTTGTCAATACTTGACCTTTATCTTTTTAGATGCTAGTTATAGCTTGGCATGGTGAATTTTAAATGGTCTTGGTTAGAATTCTCGTTGCTTTGGTATTTATTTGTACAATAGAAAAATGAAAACCATTTGTTCTCTGATAGGTACATTTATGTCACTAAACATTGAGCCTTTGTTGGATGTTGCAGAAGTGACAAAGCCTGACTTTATTACAAACCCTGAAAGGTATTTTGAGAACAAGAAAGAAAATAAATCCTGCAAGGAGTTAAAGCCTCTTCCTCCCACAGAAAGTAAGTTGTTATACTTGGTATAAACAGTGCTATACCCCAATGTCCCAATAGTGCTACCTTACTCTATCCAGCAAGACCAACAGCCTATCTACATTTATACATACTGAACTCTAATGGGGAAATGTATAAATGTTAACATAAAAAAAAATGGATGCCAAATAGCCTTTTACTACATTGTGTCCATTTATGCAAATATATATATTATAAATTTTGCATTGATTTTTTACAGTTTTTGTATCTGTATTTTTTCATTTTTGTAAAACCAGAGATTCACATTTGCATTTTTTTTTTAAAAGTAAAGACTGAAAACATTGTATGTTTTAAATCTGAGCTTGGGTCCATGTCATCAATATGTATTATCTAAGTTCAATTGACAATAATAAAAATGCATAGGTCATTGTTTATGTAACTACAGAAAGATGTCTGCAAACAGCAAACTGAAAAGTAGAGGCAAATCAGCACAGTGTCCGACTGGCTCACCGGACACTGGGCATATTCCCAGTGGGCATCAGACTCCTCTGTTGTGGGAGCAGGGCCTCCTGGTGGACCACTATGCCCCAGTTCAATCCTGAATCATCAGCTGTTATTCATAAAACATTTTTGAGTACTAAATAGGAGTTCCTGACATGTTTAGAAATATGGGGAGCCTTTACATCCATTGCAGGAAGTGACTTTTAGATTATTTTTGCTGAGGTGCTACTGTTCAAGTATAGCCACTTACTGTGCTTGTGGATGTGCCTCTCTTTAATTAGCTACTAGCACTGACACGCCATTGTACACCATGTTATATGATACCAGCATCAGTAGTCTGATAGTATATTTTTCTACTTTTCCATTTTCCCTATTTTTTTCTATGCTATTTTAGTATTGTTAGTTTAGTTTTCAAATTCCATTTATTAGATTGCAGAATATAACTTTTACGTCCTTTTTGCAGAAACAGTAATTTAATGTAAATAAACAATCCAGTAACTGCTATTTGCCACTAAATTCATGTTTTTTTATTAATATTATTTACTTATTTTTCAGGCAAAATTTATTAAGCTCGGAAAAGCGTTTCTCGTGGTAAGTATCTCGAGATTTGTTGCAATCGATGCTTGTCGTGAGAAACTTTTTCTATTGAATATTTCCATTGAAGGGGTAGCCATACTTTACATTACTGTAGTATGGCTACCTTTCCATGGAAATATTCAGTAGAAAAAGTTTCTCACGGAAAGTATTGATTGCAACAAATCTCGTGATACTTACCGCGAGAATCTTCAGGGTGTTCATCTGATTAAACTCAGAAAAGCTGAAATGTATTTTCCGAGTTTAATAAATTTCGCCCACTGTACAGTGTTTAATTTATAACCATTCTTTACAGAAGCCCCTGCTCTCTCGACTACTTCCTCTTCTGTTGATCAGTGAGGAATCTCATGCCACTGATTTGATCCATAGGATTGATAATTCTGAAAATAAGTCAGTCATAAAGAAGCAAGTGGGCGGTAACTCTACAAGGTTGCACACCTGCAAGTTTTCAAGTGACTATTCAAAATTCTCAAGTCTTTTCATTGCAATCCCTTGCTTAAAGTTCCAGGGGGTTGTTGACTAAAGTCCAAATTGTTGTGTAAAGATGTGAATTCGACAGCTAAAGACAGTTGCAATAGATTGCTACTGTTGCAGTTGTGTCTTTATAATGAGAATATTGTTGCAGTTGTGACTTTACTATGGAAATATTGTTGCAGTTGCAATTTTAACAATTGTCTCAGTTGTGACTTTACAATGGTAAAATTGTCACGGTTGCGACTTTACTATAGATATCCGCTGTTTGAGAATTCGACAGTCAAATTCTCACTTTAGTCAATAACCCCCCCCCCCCCCAAACTTTGCAGCTGAAATGGAAGTAGAAAATATTGGGAGAGAGTGATAAACTGGTTTTAAATAGGAAAGGATGAAAAATAATTGGAAATATTATTTACTACAATTATTAGAAGGGCAAATAATCAGGATATACAGCTTTCTAGAGAGCTCAGCCGTCATCACATCATGTTACATTTCTATCTGATTTCGACATTTTAAAAACATGACCGCTTAAAAATCTGTAAACTAAAGACAGTGGCGTGTTACTAGCAAGAGTTTGGACTTGTAAGAAGAAAATAACAAATTAGATCACTACCATGCAATAGTTTCATTAAAAGAAAACTGGGCTAACCATGGAAGGTGACAACTGGTTTATACCACATCCTTCATTCTTTCCATGTAACATGATAATGTAAGCTCATTGCATTACAGTTCAATAGAATATGCATAAAAGCTTTTCTGTTAAGTATTGAGCAGAAGGAAAATACTCTAGCTCTTCTATGAAAACACAGTCATCATAATCATCCTTTTCTGTTACTCCTTTCATGCAATTAGAAATGGGTGACATAATATATCTTCAGGTCAAATAAACATTGGTTAAGTATTCAGCATATTGTCACATCCACACAGCAGGTACTGAGAGATAACATTTTCAACTTAAATATTTCTTTAGGAGTCATATTTTACATTGAATAAGAAATACTCTTGTTCAGTTATCAAGATGAACATTACTGTAACCCATTGATTGCTTAGCTCTCTGCTCTGTGTTACCCAGCCATAAGAGGCTGTAAAGTAGGAATTAGCCTAGGTGACTTGTATTAATATGTAAAGGAACAAGAAAGTATTGGAACTGACAGTGAATTCAAATTGTACCATATATTTTGCAATAGCAACCATGTATCTGAAATGAAGCAGAGTCAAAATGATGCATTTCTTGTGCTGATATATAAAAAAAGATAACTGTTAACATTAGAAGTGATTATTTGTAGCACAAAATGAAATGTGCATGGCTGCTTAGAAGAGAAGCAGGCATCTATTTCTTGCATGTGTTTATTAAAAATTGTTCATTTTGTATAGCTTCTATCCTGTGTCATACAAAATGTCACCTTGTCTAAGATAAGGCAGAGGGAATCATACATATAAAAAGGACAGTTTAGTAGTTCTGTGTGTTAATAAAGACTTTGAGTACTAGCCAGTCACATGAATAATGGAAATTTGATTCTATCACAAATGTAGCATTGAAATCTGTATTTGATGAGGGAAGTCTCTTCCCGAGAGAAATCTTGGAACGTGAACTAAAAGCAAAACAACCTCACGCGAAAATGTTTCATGAAGACAAGATGAAAAGAGACAGGAAAATGCACAAGCAGAAGAAAAAGTGAAAAAATACATTTTGCATTGTTGATAACTATAATATTTCATAAACCATCAACTGTTTTCAAACCGAGTTTGTGTGCCTTTGTTTTTGAGATATAATATATCAACCATTTACCAAACTAATGATTAAATTGCTACAAATGGAAATGCTATTCTTGGAAGATGTATAAAGAATGTCACACCACAAAGGGATTTCTCTACCAATTTAATGAAATGGATGGCATTGGCAACCCAATCACATTTACATGGAAAACCATGGCAGAAATGCAACAGTTATTTATAAAGGCAAAAAAAAAAACACATATACTTGATGGTGTGATTTGCTCTTCTGTTAATTGCGAGTTCCTTTGAAGTCAGGGTATGGCAGATGGTAAAGAAATCATTGAGCTTGCCAGTAGCTAGCTTGACAAATCTTAATTCAAAGGAGAACTAAACTCTAAGCTGTATTTTTCATATTAATTAGTAAAGTGTCCTGCTGTTACTTAGGTTTTATAAACTCAATGACAGCCAATAATCTCTCCAAGTTGTGCACATGAGCACAGTGTCTACAGAAAATTCTACAAGTGCAATGATAAGGCTGGAGGGAGGCAAATAAACTTGATAGAACTGCATACAATACAATCATTGGCAAGAAAGGAGCAGATTTTAAAACCCTCCTCCTACAAACACACATACGTATATGAAGTACATGGATTCTTAGTACAGTTTTCCCATTGCCATTACATTTCTGCAGTCTAGTTGTGTATATTAGTAATATAATGCTATGTAAAATGTTTACCATTGATAAACAGTAGTGTTGAGGGTTGATGGCAATAATCGTCATCGGATCGATTAAATCGGATTGATTATCGATTTTTGAAATCATCGAATGGATAATCGTTAGCCGTTGTTGCCAATATGACTATTTAAATCATAGCCAGTAAGAATGCAACTACAATTTAGAACCCAATTATTTCCCTATGGAAGTAATTAGGTATAACCCCCAGTTCTAAACCCACTTACAGTGAAAAGCATTCCTTAGCAATAGACCATGCCTCAGTCTTAAACTTCTTAGGCAGTCACTGCACCAGAACAAAATCACATGAAGGGGCTAGGCTGCTGAGAAAAGATAATTGTGTAACTTTGTGTGATTATTCTGTTGTTACAGCTGTCCGCTGCACTCAGGGACATCCTATTGAATGTCCCTGCAACCATAACCAGCAAAAGTGCAAGACTTGGTTATGGCTTTAAACCCAATTATCTTCCTATGGAAGTAATTAGGTAATCCCAACTCTAAATTAGATCTTAGCCAAAAGGCCGAGAACTAAACCCACTTACAGTGATAATCACT
>WMED01011065.1:0-15449 GCA_019650415.1 Pipa parva | reverse complement strand
TGTCTTGGGGTGACTTTTGACTCTGCTCTTTTCTTCTCTAAGCACATTGCTACCACTGCTTAAAACTGTCACCTTTTCCTTCGTAACGTTGCCAAGATCTGTCCATTTCTCTCTCAGGCCCCAGCTAACATCTTCATGTGTTCTTGTCTTACCCACTTAGACTCTTACAGTGCCCTTTTAACTTGCCTTCCAGTTTCCCTTCTTTCCCTGTTCCAGTCTATTCTAAATTCTGCAGCTAGAATAATCTCCCCTTGCTTTCCCTTATCTTTGGAATTCTATACCCCTCTACCTCCACCAAGAGCAATCCATCAGTATCTTCAAAACTAAATTTAAATCTTATCTCTTGGAGCACTAGAACTGGTTTTCATGTCTATATTTTATCTTTAAGCAACTATTTATTCAAAATGTCTGTATTATAACTGTATTTTTGGATAATACAGTGCTGCGTAACCTTGTTGCGCTTTATAAATAAAAATATACATATACATACTATACATAGCTGCTTTTATAAAATGATAGACAATATATTTCCTTCTTTAAAACAATAATTAAGAAATTCTCTAGATTTGTGCTTTAATTACACAAAGAGGAAACACCTTGTTTAATTCTGATCAAACAAATACACAAACCCTTGCAACGAACAATCAACAGGTTGTAAAAATGTGTTTGGCCATACTGTAACTTTAAAGGATGTTACCAATGTTGCAACCCAGTCTGAAGTAAAATCAAGCTGTTCAGTTTCCAGTTAATGTTATGCTTTTGTAAGTTAAAGTACTGTCTATGATTTTCTCTTTTTTAAGAAGCTTCATTTATTAATATGCAAGATTACTGGTCCAGGGAATTCTGATAGTCATAACAACAAACTTAAATAAACCGACCAAACAAACCAAATGAAAAAAATGCCAATAATAAAAGGGCATTTGTTTGCTTTTGGATAAACATTGAAATATGTTGTTCAAAGCATAGCAAGTGATGTTTATTATGGGTAAAGTGACCCTTCATAAGTGTTTGAATAGTAACATTTTATTGTAATAATATAAAAATTACAAAAAGCCCTTCAGCAGTGATGAAGACCAGAATATAAGCAGTAAACTCTTAATATAATTCTGTCTCATGCAAGTATGCATCTATGTAAATATACCCTAATGTACCACTAAAAGAAGTGGTTTATGTTCATAATATCATCTGTATTCTATGAGAAAATCTATGGAATTTCTGCTTTAGCCAGTATTAGAACACTGTATTCCCAGATGAAATATTTCTGATATCAGCTTTAGATTCTCAGTCTTGAAACTGTGGCTCATGCTAAATTAAGTGAAGTAAAATGTCAAACCCACTCCTTTAGGGAGATGCTTTATCATTTTTAAACATAGTTTATCTGTTTTCAATGGTAAAAAAAGAGTAATAAAATCTAAATAAAATTACAGCTCCAGGGAATATTTTAAATTGGATGTGAATTTGTTCAGAAAATCATGTTTAAAGATAGTGGAATTGAGAATTAAACATCTATGGCATTTTATATACCTATAACAAGTGTTTTAATGTAATTACTATGCATCAGAGCATAATAGCATTTAAATAAATGAATACTTACCACCAGGACTGTTTGGACCTCTGCTCTCTCAACTCCTCAGTCCACTCTCATGAGGATATTTAACATGCTACAATATTCAATAATCCTTTTGAAAAATTCAGACAATTAAAGGCACTTTTTATGTCTTAAAACAATGTATAGTGTGTATTAAAGTAATTTATTGTTGGAAATAAATATTTAATTTTATTTTTTTCACTTTTGTGCTTACAGCAGGGATGCTTTTGCCTGCTTCTTCCATACCTGTACTGAATAACTTTCAAGCACCTTTTATTTTTATTAAAGGAAGTGATCAATAATTTGAATCATGCATATTCAGTTCCCAGAGATTTGTGGTTGATCGCTTTTAATCAGTGATCATTTTATTTTATGAAACCTGCATATCTCCAGTCACAAAGAGCAGTACTGTGTGCTCTGTATGGAAGTCTCAGAAAATGAAACAGAATTATTTAAACATTGAATATTTTGGGATGATAATACACCTTTAATCTAAAGAAATATAACCGAGAGGATCTGTTCTCATCATCAAGTGTTAAGTTTTGTGATAAACTTAAGAAAGATCTGTCACAAGTTCAGAATATTTAGCAACAGAGAGCATTGCAGTAATGCTATGGAAAGTGCCTCTTGATTCAGATGGATTTCTGTTTGATGATCATCAAAGTAGGATAAAAACAAACCAGATACTTATGGGCATTATTTATCAAAGGCAGTAAATAAAAAATTTACCAAAAAAAAAAAATGGAATTATCCCAGAAAATAGTTCACAAGTAGACGGTTTAAAATATTGTTATAAAGATTTTTGTGGAAATTCTCTTCTTCCTTTGATAAAGTTGCCCCTTAGCCATTGGCCATGAACAGGTGCATAATCTCAATGCAGCCAGAGGAAATAATGAAAAACCAACAAGGGCTCCTAAGAAAAAAAACAGTCTTTTATAGTTATTTTTATTCAGCTGTAGATTATAAAGCAAAAATGTATGTGTATGAGTTTTTTATAAATACACAAGTACTGCATAATAAAATTGGGGGTTATTCACTAAAGTGCAAATTCAACTGTTGAATTCTCAAACAGCGGATTCCCATAGCAAATCCACTAAAATTTCCCCATTGTAAAGTTGCCACAATTTTTGAAAGTAAATATTGCAACAATTTTCCCATAATAAAATCGCAACTGCAACAATATTCTCATTATAAAGACGTGACTACGACAGTAGCCGCCTATTGCGACTGTCTTTATCTGGTGAATTCGCACCTATACGCAACAATTCGGACTTTAGTGCATAACCCCATAAGTATGAAACTGAAAAATGTCATCACTTTTTTCTTATTGTCTTCACAATCCTAACAAGTTGTGACACTTGTCTTTTATGGCAATGATGGGATGGACAAAACAGAAGTGTAAAATCAAGAGCAATTCATGATTTCTTCTTACTGAAAATGCAATTAGGGGTACCCAAATATACTTTATACGATATAATATCTTAATATAGGTAAACAAGTAATTATTCTTTCATGGTTTAAATAATTCAATAGCTCTTCTCTGTCATTCAGTTTTGATACACCATAAAGTCCTTTGTGAGGCATTCTTTCTTCTGTACATTCCTACGAATCAATCATATTATCAACGGAACAATAATAAAGGAGCATTTATTAGTTAGGTACTAGAACTCCTTGCAGAGACAATACTGGCTGTCATCAAGACTAAAAAAAATCACGCAATAACCTGGTAGTTCCACCATAGATTTAACCTCTGATCATCCCAAGCCAATATAATATAATATTAACTGTTAAAGTGCATTAGGCACTGACAAACCACAGTCCTGCCTGCTTCTGGTTTTCCCCACTTATAAAAAACACTTTACCTCCTCAGGTGAATTTGCCACAGTACACGAAAATTTGCCCAATCGTTCATATTCACTGAACAGCATATTGTTGTGGCGATGTCCTGTATCTGCAATTTGGTGGATTTTTTAAATTACATTACTGTAAATTCACACTTAAACAATTGTTCAACATTACAAATGAGTGTCAAACCTATTACACCTGGACAAGTTTGTGACTCTGTAGTTTTGCACTGTTGTTTTACTGATAATGTCTCACTGTATAGCACCAGTATAACTTTTTAGCTTTGATGTTAAATTGATTAGATTTTATTACTTTGTTCTAGTCTGTGATTTTTTTTTGATGTCAGGATGTTAAACTGATAATTTACTATGGTGTACCAGTTTCTGTATACATTTGTCATTCTTAAGTTTTTTGTTCCATGCCTGAAGAAGAGACCTAAGTAGTCTGGAAAGCTTGCATTTACCATCTATTCAGATAGCCAATAAAAGGTAATCACCTATACTCTACTTGTCTCTGCTAAATTCTCACAAATGCACACATTTACATTATAATTTGAACTATGATAAATATACCCCATAAAGGTAATTGGGGTTATACTGTATATACGTTAAGGTTTTCAAGGGAATCTATATGACACTTCATTTTGCATTAAGGTAATATTGAGGTGGTAGAAATCCACTGAAAAATGTAATCTATATCTATTCCTATTCCATTGTTTTTCTGCCTGTTTAATAACAGTGTCATTATCATATATCACGATTGTGAAAATGTAAACCTTTGCCACTGCTATTCACCTGCTATTCAATCATTTGTCTAAAGTTTTAGGGCTTGATATATCCTTTTCAATGTTGCACTTTTATGTAGATCCAATTGTATACCTGACTATGTTTTATTGTATAATGCATTGTAAATATATGGATTTTATAGGGGATTGGGAATTAGTGGCCAGTACTGATTGTCTTAATAAATGCTGCAATGAATGATTGTTTTTAGCTTGATGTAATGGGAGCTAAAAACGTTGCTATATTCTTGTTTGCAATTTTGTAGGGAATACCATTCGTCTGCTTGTTTGGATTTTATTGCTAGTGGACCAGCAACTACCATGGAACATTGTACCCATATCAAATATGAGGAGAGAACTAGTACTACAACCAAATACTTATATAAGTGGAAGTTCCATTGTAGAACATTATAGAATGAACTAAGCAAAAGCCCCTAGGTTGGACCATAAATAGGCACTCTATTCTCTGGGTCCCAGGGAAAGACCAGACAACAGACAAAGCTCTGCCCTATGTGAAGCGGAAAGCATGGTACAGATATACCAAAATAGTAACTTCTTTTGCAAATAAATAGGGAATGTAAATGACTTCCTTTAATATGACATATTAATAATATGACATATTGTTTGATGATTCTGGTTTAATCTGTTTGGCCTAAAACAATCAGATAAAAGCACCCTCAACATGTTAGCAAACCAAACAATACATCCAAAAGCACATGCACAGCATCTAGTGAGTTTCCACCTGCAAAGGGGAAACATTTACACCAATATGAATATAGATTCAGGCTGCTTCAGCAGTATTATCCTCAAAGCCATATGCCCTGTATTATAGCCTCTGTAGAAAGTGTTAGATATACCAAACAATCTTTATGTGTGGATTATGAGTACGTGCTATTTGACATTTTTATGTACTTGACTTCCAGGTGACTGCTTGACTAATAAGTTGCTGAATAAAGGGATGGGAAGTAAAGCTAGGATAACTGGTCTACATTAGCTGAAAAAGCAGCAGGAAGATCTTTAAGGAACACATTAGCATTATTAAAACATTTATACTCTCTGTGGTAATGTAGCTAAACTTAATCTCCTAGACCAGTATCATCGGAAAAATAAAATTGCTATTTGTATAGGCAAAACAAGTATTCCTATGCAATACATGAAAAATGTAAATTTGGCAGCCGAGTTCCTGATTTGTATTTGTGTTTTTTCTCTCTTTTTTAGCTGTTTGCAGCCAAACAGAGCTTTCTAGCCCACTACATAAATCTAAAGTTTCACAGAAAACAATGAGACTAGGCCAGGGTTTGTTTACTTAACAGAAAAAGAAGATAGCTGCAACCACAAGAATGAGTTGCAAACTCAAAATAATACAAATCAGGAATTACATTTTAAAGATCATATTTTTTTTACCAGTACTGTATAGTAAACTGCCAAGTAGGAAACCTGAACAAATAATTGGTGCTGTGAGCAAAATTATAACTAAAGCTCTAATGTATTGGCATAACTATGATTCTATTATATGTCACATTATAATGGTATGTACCAAGGTACAAAATCCATTCTGAGGTTCCTCATCATCATAGCCTCATCACCACCATATTCCAGAAATAAACCAAAAAAATCTAAAGTTGCAGGAGAACAGGCAGTCTTAAGGGGTCAACAATATTGCTCTGTAGTCAGCTCTAAAAGTTCAGTTGTATCCTCAACTACCGCAACATCCCATAGTTTCACCTCAGCATCTGAATGCATTGAAATGCTAATGTTCATTCAAATTGCAAACATACCTACAAACTTACACTGGTACTTTAAAGCAACCACTCTTGATGAATTATTTCTGTTCCAAAAACAATTCACAGGTAATTGATGGCTGGTTTGTATGAATTACGACACCTGAATCTTTTTATGTGAAATTCTGAGGTGTTCATTGGTGCAAAGCAAAGAAGTTATTTCATAGACCGTACCTTTGTGCAGTTTTACCTTGATCTCAGTTGCTACGTAATATAATTTCCCATATTGCACTTCTCTCTGAGTCATATTATGATAGATTCCCTTTGCATGTCTATAGTTCCCTACAGCATGTTCTACTTTGTCACTCTGATTTGTTATGTAGTACTGATAGCTCCTATCTGTCAGTGGATCCAATCTATAAATCTCTTTAGTGACTTGTACAACTTCAGATACAGCAGTAAATTTATCAAAACCTCTTTAAATTCCTGAGTTGTGCATTAAAGAGACTTTGATAGATAACCAATGTTGTTGTGTTTTTTTGAAGAAAGTGTTAAGCAATACTAATCAGCTTATTCTAGAGAAGATATAGGTGGCATCTGTTTCAAAAACAGTTTCCATTATCTTCTACCATTACCCTTTTATATAATGACAGAGGAGAATGGGAGTTTCAGTTAACGGTTGCATAAGTTTGCTTGCAGTTTTATGTAAAATGGTCTTATACTGAGAATACTTCATATTTATACTTGGGATATCAAACTTACAGTTTAATCTCTGCTGAGATTTGACATACTCCTCATTAGAAATATTTAAGGCCAATGACACAACATCATCTATTTATGTAGATATAAAACTCCTGCTCATCTAACTAATAATGAGGGAATAGGTTCAACATCAAGTGTAAGTGTAAGCAAAGTGTAGCTAAATATGTAGTGCTGGGCAGGGGTGGTCCTCGCCCTATTGATGCCCTGGACCACCCCCCTGCACCCCCCACCTCACGACACCCCCTGCCTCGCGCTGCCCCCCCACTTGCCCAGCTCCCTCCACTCACCTCCAACAGTGTTTCAGCGACGCACCTCCTCTGATGTGGTAAGCTGAATGTGATGGCCCTCCTTAAATGTTCGGGTCTTGCCGGCAGCTGCCGAATACAGCAAAGACCCGAAGCAGTAAGGAGCGCCGTCGCATTCAACTTACCTCACCAGAAGAGGTGCGTCGCTGTTGGAGGTGAGTGGAGGGCGCGGGGCAAGGGGGGGGGGGTGTCGCAGGGCAGGGGGCATGGAGGAAGGAGATCAAGTTTAGAGATAGATTGCGCCCTGGGCCGTCGCCCACATCGCCCATAGGTAGAACCGGTCCTGGTGCTGGGTTTACATCTCAGAAGCTTAACAAAACAGTTTATGCACCCTAGGCCACACCCACTAATTTACCAGGCTCTTTTGTGCAAATAATCACAGGCTATATTATGCAGTGAACTGAGATGTGACTTGAATTGTAGTGAGCTGAATTCACCCTTTAGTCAATAAGCTCCGAAATGTTAAATTAGAGAGCTGAAGAATAAATAAAATAAGAAAAAAACAAAAATTTTAAATGAAAACAGTATAAAAGACAATCTGCCAATTGTCTTATCTTACTACTATAAAAAATAATAAAAGTAACTTTTTAACTTGGATATAAAGTCATCACTACTTGCCAGACTGCTATTTTTTTCAGTCCTGGGTCAGATTATGTTGCATTGATGGTGTTGATGGTGATGCATTGATGGTGTTATTATACTATATGTACTCCCCACCATTTCTAAGGCTCTGAGACCAAAATTTACTTGTATGTAATTTATTTAGGTCTGAGACTAACTGGGGTTCCTTTATAAGATTAAATATATTACGTCGCTGCCAGCAAATATACTGCTTAAAATATACATAAAGGATATTGTAATTTACAAATAATAATACACAACATATTGAACAACCCTTTTTCTCACCCCTATAACTACTTCTGTACATCAACAGCAAATAATTAAGTAAAGCTATGTGGATCTCCTACTTCATAACTCATTCCCTTCTACATAATTTAAGTGAAACCATTTTCCGGGCAGCGTGTGTCTCCTGCGTGCTTGTTAATGCTCCCTAAGAGTGAGGGCTAAGCAATGCACCGGCTGAGGAAATAGGCTGGACGGATCCATTACAATGACAGCTCCAAGTGCTTGGCACAAGCACTAAATACATATGGTCCCTTGAGTGTATATATACATTTCCCAATGAACCACAAACCCTCAAGACACCAATATTACATTTTCAAGCATTTCAGCAGTTTTTGAATCTGGAATGCATTATTATAGCTTTGAAAAATCTTAGACTTTCTTCATGAACGCTACACAGTTTCAGTCCCTTTAATATGTAGAAACCGCTATATTAATTTTGATTTGAGGTCAGTTTGACAAAGCCATTAGCTTCATCAATAATTTACTCTCATGATTCTGAACCTAAAATAACAATGAAACTGAAAATTTGTGAATGACTAATACAAAATTATTGCCATTTGTTAGAAAGCTAAGTGATCTACAGCCGCAACAATCAAATTAAAGGCAAAGTGTCACAAAAGTAATAAAAAACACAGTGCCAACATATAAAGCCAAATGAACAGCATCAAGCAAGTAAAAAAGCAAAGTTAGCAAAAAGGTATCCAAAATTCGAAGGAATTCATTATGAAAAGGGTGAATTCACCTATCGAATTCTCCTTGCTATAATTCTAGTCTCATCACCAAAATAGATGCAAACTCATTTCTCACTATTGGCTAAGTGGAGATTACACTTGTCAAACAAGCAGACAGCTGTGATCACTGTCATGTGTAGTGTTGAGTAGTCAGGCAGATAGAAGTAGGTGGAGAAGTCATGCGAATTCCACTTCACTCAGTCACAGTTACCATTGTCACTTTTGAATGAATAGTCGCCTTACGGAACACAGGAACCCTGCCATCAACCCCCCAATTCACCACTCTGAAATGGCAAAGTCAAACAGATGAGTTTGGAGCAGTACACAAAGTTACATTTGCTCCTTCAAAACATTCCTCTGCTTAATCAACAGTAGAAGTACCTGTTCGCGTGCACACAAAGTGATGTGAAGAGCTAGATTGCAATTATTGTAGGTGCCAAAATCGGTCTCGTATTCGCCACTTCACAGAGTTTATTCAATAGGCCAACATGGGGAAGTGCCAAATAGATGTGAATTCAGACCTCTACACAACTATTTGGACTTTTGACAATGAGGCCCTAAGTTTACACCACAGAACCCCCTAAAGAATTCCTGTTGGTGGTGAAATTGTTCAGTGGGGTGAGGGGTGCAAGTTCAATGAAAAGGGATCCATCCATAGGACTTCTTCCTCTTATCCAAAACCCATTTCTCAGTAGAGTAGGGGAAATACTTAACTTAATGCATACCCTCATACAATGGGTTTCTTTGCCCTCTGCCTGTCTTTGCCACATATCTGCCACTAAAAAAAAAAAAATTTCTTCCATCTTTGGGCGAAATTTATTAAATGCGGAAAATTTTCCGCACGTCCGATCGCGCAATCGGAATTGCGATCGATTTACCATTGCGCGATGGTAAATCCGATCGATTTACCATCGCGCGATCAGAAATCCGATCGATTTACCATCGCACAATGGTAAATGCGATCGATTTACCATCGCACGATCGGAATTTCGCATCGGGCAAACGCTTCGCCCTTAATAAATTTCACCCCCTGTGTCTTCTGCTGCAACTAAATTAATAGAGGTTCTATACTAGCTTATCTAGCTACAGATCTTACCTGAATTGTCTAATGGAAGTCTACCCTCTCCACCCTTCAAGTACTGATCCCCTCAATATTTACACTTTCTTCTCTAAACCACTGGGCAACAGGGGTAGGTGGGGCACATGACCCCATCAACCCTTTGTGGGTATATAAGAAGTTAACTAGTTAATTGCTAGTTTATGTTTTGAACTTTGTTTAGAAACTTAAAACATTTTGTATGTGCAGAAGAATGTTGAAGAGGAGGCCTGAACCTGAAAAGATAGAGAATAAAAGAAGATCATTGAAATCTTGAAGCTGGAGTGAAGGAGATCACTAGTAATTATAAATAGTGCCCCCATTAGGAATCACCCCCAGTCAGAATTTGCATTAGTTCCCCTTCAATTTACATAAACCTCAAAATGCATTAAACCATTTGACTCATCTATAAAAAAACACTGGCCTAACATTCAGCAAGAGATTATTCACTAAAGTCCTAATTGTTGTGACAGGTGTGAATTCACTAGATAAAGACAGTCGCAATAGGCTCCTACTGTCGCAGTCACCTCTTTATAATGAGAATATTGTCGCGACTTTTTTATGCAAATTCGACTGTCGAATTCTCAAACAGCGGATTCCCATATCAAATCTGGGACAATTTCCCCATTGTAAAGTCGTAACAACTTTTTTAAAGTTAAGATTGCAACAATTTTCCCAGGAAGGTAAATATAATAATCAAATAAATTGTGAATGAAAATGTAATTTACATCTGTCAAAGTTTGCAGTTTTGTAATTTCTTGAAAGTTTTGATTTCCTGCTGCCCTGACCAGACAGCTAGCGTGTCCTGCAGGGAAAAATGTCATTACACCCAACGTTGAGCATACATGTACACATATCTCCAGCACTGTCTATCCCATTTGCAGATTATAACCTTCCAGTCCAGCCTCAGTATACTATGCATTTGTTCCATTCCCCCGCTGGTACCACTGCATTTTAAGGGTTGGATGGCTAACCACTTTAATTCTGGTCCCAGATGCCTTTTCAGAGAATTCTTAAAATGGGTAAAGAACTTTATGCAACTTACCAAACAATTTGGGAAATTCATGGAAATGGACAATTGTTGTATAAGGTGTCTAGTGAGTAATAAAAATCAATTAGAGATTGGTTTTCATTATTCAATTTATCATTTACTAGTGAATGTTAACTGCTGATTGGTTACTGTAGGTTACAGGACCTTAGCACACATTTGCTTCTGTTTAACATCCCCCTGGGTATTTCTTACCCAATTTAAAACTAAATGAACAGAATGACCTCGCTCCATGTGAATGTATTTCCAAGGACAATATGAGCTGTCTACCTGAACTTGATGAGACAATGTAGTCCAATAACTCTGGCATAGAAAAAGAAAAAATATAAACTGTAAAAGGGAAAGGATCCTTTATTACACTGGTGCTCTAAAATAGTAAGAAATAGATGCAGTGCAATTTATCTATGACTCTGCAATATACTGAATATACATATTTTTACCTACTAAAAGTATAGGATACTGTATGAACCAGATAAATCACTAAACCTTGCTTGATCTGTATAGCGTGCAATACCAGGAGGCATTACATTGGCCCTGTAATAACACCCAGATGTCTGGCAAGGAAAGAACTATAAATAAATGGAGAAAGGCAATCAGCATTCAAAGCAAGATTACTATTCATCAAAAACCTTTAGAGAGCTCAATAATGACATTTTCCCCCTATGGGCCAGTCCACCTTACAGACTTTGACATTTTTTGAACCAGCTGAACTAATGAAGAGTACAGGTATGTTTTGTAACATGTTTTCCTTGCAGTGAATGTTAATTGTTAAAATTATGATGCCATATATCTACCATATATTTATATACCTGGCTGAGAGCCTGTACATCGCTATCTTTGTGAAGGACTTGTCTGAGTTTTTAGTAGATGTAATCTGCAGGTTGCTGGCACTGGAGCATGTATGGTGCTATTGGCAGACTCCATGTCACTAAATGTCACTGCCCCAATGACTAATACGATTGTCCAAATGAATTTAAATGTAAGTACCCCTAAAATTTGGTTACCTAACATGTAGCCAATTTTAACAATGATCTGGCCTTTTGGCTTTGGGCTTATAAACACAGAAGAAAAAATCTATAACCAATTTTTGGCTATAAAATATATAAAAGGGAAGGGAGGAGTTTTGTAACTATTATCCAATAAGATATGCCTATGTTTCCAAGAATGTCTCATAAATTAAACTTTACCTTATTATAATTTACATAACCAAAGGACCATTAACAATTAAAAGAAACTCAAATATACAGTACAATACGAATGTTTTTACAGAAAAGTGAAATTAAAAACTGCAGCTAAATAAGAGGAGAAAATGAAAAATAAAGAGATTATTAATCACTGAATTCTCTTTAATTACATCACTTAGTAGTCAACTATATCTATCTGATTTTTAGGGGCACAATTTTCTAAAAACTGAATTGATCTTGCTAGCTTACCTAGGGGATTTCATTTAAATCGGAATCACCTGCGGGTGACACACACCACTTACTTTAATCTAAAAAAAAGGATTATGTTATGAGCTTGTATCCACACAATGTAACCAGGAGAAACAAGGTAACAATATTGCAATCAAAGCTGACTGGAAGTTTCTGGGGATATATCTTCCATTATGTGCAACTAAAAGTACTTAAATCAATATTTATGGGCCCTTGAGGCTGGGACTAAACTAGGGCTTGGGAGTGCTATGCATAAAAACTAAGGGAGGAATTCACCATAGTGCGAAGTGAGGTCCGGATCCTTCGCCTCACTTCGCACATGGTGTTATGCGCTCGCTGATGTCCTGCACGCGGACATCAGCGAACGTTTTAAAGGGATTCCAGTCTTGGCGAGGCGACTCGAGTGGTCTTGCTGAGACTGGAATCCTTTTAAAGTGTTTGCTGATGTCCTGCACGCGCATAACAGTCTGTGCCAAGTGATGCGAAGGATTCGAACCTCACTTCGCACTATGGTGAATTCCCCCCTAAGTTACTTACTCCTATCCCTGGCTCCATTACTTTAAATTGAAAGCATGCAGACACACTCTTGTGAGTAAACTCTTACCAGCATTAACCTGTTGCTTAATAAATACCTAGTAATGTGCTTCTTATTTTGATTTAAGCTGCATCTGTTATGTTATGAGGTAGATCCAACATTGTTGTTCTTATTTTTTTTCTTTGTTTGCTGGCTGTTGGTCCTTAAATGTATATTGCTTGTTAAAGCATGCTGTTTTGGGGCAAAATTTAATAAAATCGAAATATTGATATTGTGATATCGATATTACTGATATCGAGATATTGATAAACATCCGATATCACGATACCGGCAATATCGATATTGGAAAAAATAGTTTGATATCGCATTAACGGTAATATCAATATTGCGATATCGGTAAAAAATTGTTTGATACCGCAATATCGATATTTACGATTTTATTACTAGGAGTCCAGAAACAGTAAAAGAGAAAAATATTTACACCACAACTTGGCGCTAGTAACTGTATTTCATATTTTATAGGCGGCATCGCATCATCCCAAATTGTTTTTTCTGCATTGCAATAAAAGGCTAGATTATTTCTCAGTTTCTGCTGATACAAAAAGGCAAGTGAGTCTGTAAATGAATACTGACAGTAATCATGACAACAGTTTTGATTCGTGGAGAATATCTCACTTAGAATAAAGGGTAAATACTTTAGACTTACAGAGTCTTTCATTCTTTAAGAGAACAACGTATGTAAGTTATAACAAGCCTGTGTAAATCTCCAAGCTTATGATTATGATTTGCAAACAATTCTTGCTGCACTTCCAACAGCTGAAAGGTTATCCTCCTCTGAAACATCATATGTTAAATACTTAATGAAGAAGCTTTAAAACCTCACATTTGGAAATCAGAGCTTCTGATCAGAAGAATGAATTAACCCACTGAATTCATGGCAGGGAAACATTATGAAGTAATACTCTGAAAGGCTCATTGGTCCATAAACGGTCAAAAAACAAAACAAAAAAACAAAAAAAAAAAAATCCAGAAAGCCAGCAATTCATCTATTCTTAACTGACTTCTTGAAACAAGATACATTTTGCTCCATGCTCAATCTTGCCCAGTTATGCAAATAAAAGTATATTAATGGACATGGTCCTAGTTAAGGGAGTTATTACCCACTGGAAAGGCAGGGAGTCAGCTTTAAGATGGAATAAACTTTTTTGTAGGTGTATACCATGACATCAATGACATCAATCACTCATGCAAAAAAACAAACAAACAATATAAAAGACAGTTAAAACTCAATAACTACATTTAATTAGAAGCAGTAAGGACAATAATCCAGATGCCTAGATGGAGACGTGATAATAACTGCACATATGTGTTACAATGGGAAAGGATTACAGGTGTTTGGATAACAGGCAGTGAGTGTACTTACCAAGAAGTTGCCTGTGGCAGTTCTAGAAGTATTGAGCCCTACCAGGGAAGGCAGGGTCTGGGACATCCAGTTAGAAATCATTGCCAAGGTGCAAAGAACAGCACCCAGGGTAAGGAGCGGAGAACCCATAGTAGGAAAGCTACTGAGTTTTCATTATGACTGAATCAGCACCAGAGAGAGATAGAAGAGGGAGGAGTAACTGCAGAAAGCAGCAAACAGCATCCAACAGGATGCTCAGCTGCCGGAGAAGCACTCAGTACATGATACACATTCATCACTTTTAGCTCATGTTAGCTATATACTGGGCGTTTTATTTACACACACAAATCATCATACTTTATCACAGCCTGCACACCATTCCAAGGGTGACTGACACTTTCTAAAAATTAGGTCAGATCTTCTTTCATTACCATTTTCCAGATCTGGAAATATCTACCTGGGTCCCAATCTTACTCTGCTACACCAAAACACTCCTAGCAGTTCTTTCAGGCTTGAACTGCGTAAAACTATATAACTAAATCTCATGCCAGCTTAGTCTTTTAAAACGATCGCAGCTTAATTCTTTTGAGAAATATATGCATTGTGCAGCAGGGAGTAGGTAAAAATGATTGGGTTTTATAGTTTGCTGAAATAAAACTGTCAAAAAGTCTACAGATAGTAAGTGATACAGCACTGTATTATGTATGCACCCATACACATACTGTACATATGTAAAAAGCAAGTTCTGAACTTTTATAAACTTTTTAACTTTTTTTTGCATCTCACATAACAGAAAATGTATCAAGGTGTGAACTGACCTGTAGATGAGTGTATTTGCCAGAAACAGACACTTTATCAACTACTACTTACTTAAGCACTTTATTTTATGTGTTGCGGTAAATGACTGCTGCAGCATCAACATTGCTCCAGGATTATATCCACCAATTATTTAAACCTATTTTAACCTTTCTGCCCACCTTCAAATTACCCATGAACACCAGAACATGAGAAATGCGGTTAAAAAGTTGCAGCTTTTTTATTATTCAAACCAATTTTTACAGACCAAAGAACTTTTTGAACTTATGTATCCATTACAGTATTAACACATCGAAATGCTTGCCCTTGTTTACCACAGGGCAGCCACTAACCACCAATCCTGGGATCCTGCCCAAGGATTCACCTCCTGGCTGCCCCACCATGCCAGCCACTCTACCCATGAGAATGGCAGGAAGTAGTAGCAGGGCAGCCAATAACCAACAACACCTGGGACCATGCCTTAGAAGTCACCATTTTATA
>WMED01011064.1:3933-14054 GCA_019650415.1 Pipa parva | reverse complement strand
TTATATGTTTACCTTGGTTAGCTATTCCAGCATAATTTATATAAACTGACAGTATATTATAGGCCAACTGTATGAAAAAGAAAGTCATCATTCTGCTTGCTTTTTGGCAATTCTACAGAACATTTATTCCACAACTAAACATTCCATCTTCACATTCCACACATGCAGCAACCTCCCATTCCCAGTAGGTTGATTTTTAATGGAAATTGTAGAGAAGAATAAAGGTCAACATTTGTAGCTCTATTCATATTTTACAAAGGTTTAATTAATAACTATTCAAATCTTGTTTCTTTGTAACACTGAAACTTTAAAAATATTTATACCATGTATATACAAGAATTTACCATATAGCTGACCTTAAACCCTACACTAAGGAAATATTTCTGAAAAATAAATCCTTAAATTCCTATATTCCTTTCAAAGATTTCCTGAATATACAAAGCCAAACAAAAATAACATCTGCAATTGAACTAATATCATCTATATGGAGTTGAAAGAGCAGCAAACATTTTTCTAGATTACCCCTCCTACTAAACGAAGGCATGCTGAGACTTCAGCAATAATTACAAATTAAGAGCCGTGCAGAAATAACTTCTTATAGCAGGTGTATTTTGCAATTCTCTATAAATCAGTATAATTAAGAGTTTGTAGCCTGGAAGTCCAAGAAGCCCTGGTTAGTGCTTTCAAATAGGAAAGGAGTTATGGCCAAAGTTAGCACTGTTGTAGAATTGTTTGGTAGCTTATAACAAGATGCCTGTTGCTCAATCATACATCATTAAGTTGGTTAGGAGTGGCACGAATGATGTGATAGAAACCACAAAAATTGTTCAAAATACATAGATTTTATATTAAAAAAAAAAAGCAACAAATCTTGATAGCCATCAACGTTTCTTTTCAAACATGGCTGAACAAAATGGCAACTGATTAAAGTGATAATGGTTGATCTCACTATACTTGGAGAATTTGTTGAGCATGTCCACCCAGAGAAACTAATGCAACATTTTATATATCAATGTCTTATGATATTAAAACCCTTTAAGGAAGGTAATGTAGAATTAGCTAATAAGAGCACCACTTTAACCATGGACATATTATTAAAAAAATCACCTAACATAATTTAGTTAACGGAAACCTAAAGTGTAGCCCATTATAAAGGCTTGGTGTGAAATCCCTACAGATATTTACAGATTGTTCTGTCACACAATTCCGAGTATGATAAAAATGTATTTCTTATTTTTTTTCTGCCATCTTCTTTTCTCCTGTTATCATCCTAGTGCTGCCATGACTGCTAGGCTGTACCACCAGTGTAGGTATGCACTGAACCACTGAGCTAAACCCACAGTAATTCTGTGCATGCCAGAACAAAGTGACGATTTTGGAAAGAATGACAACAGCTAGAGGATGATGTTAGGAGAGAAAAATAAGCAGTCTCAGGATTGTGTAGAAGGAAGATCAATAAATATCAACCACTATAAGGACTATATTTTACATTCCCTTTAAATGGCTAATTTAGTTTTAATATCATACGAACTCTTACAATTGACATACAAAATATACTGTAAATAATGAATGAGTTCTAGCAACTGTGTTTTATGTTTATCACTTGTACTATATGTATGTATGCATGTATAATTATATTTATAAAGCGCCACAGATTTACGCAGCGCTGTACAATTCATATATATATATATATATATATATATATATATATATATATATATAGCTTAAACTACCAATTTCATCCCTTTTAAAAGGAATGCAGTGAAAGAAAAAAAAAGTGCTCTAGGGATGCATTCATTTAAATTATGCCCTGAAGAATGGTTCTTTCATAAGTGCTAGTTAATAAGTCCCTTATTAAGGTGGCAACATCAGTCCCTTATTAAGTGCTCCTTAATAAGGGACTAATGTTACCACCTTAAAATTAAGCTGCTCTCATTGATCTATAAATGTTGCCTTGAAGGATAAGCGTCTGACAATTTTTTCAGTCAAAATGGTGATTTAGTCAGATGAGCAAAAGTGGCATAGCTGATATGTAATGTTTCTATGGGAAAGCAGGGCACTGTACCATTTAAATGGTAAGTTGTGATCTGATCACAAAAGTACAATCGGGTCTGTCAGAATCCCAATTCTTTTCAGAAATTATTAGGTTGAATGTGACCAGTGCAAGGTAAATAAACTGTAAACCTAAAACAGACTCTTTTATAACATGATCATAAGTATACAATACCAGTTACATGGAGAAAATAAATTTAAGGTAGAATTTCAGTTCTTCCCCTGCAAATCATTGAGGCAAGATTAGCCACTGGTTTTAGTGCAGCAACCCAAATTCCTATCATTGCCCCCAGCCTTCTAAAATGACTGATAAAAAGTAGATTATAATAAGCTTAATAAATGTACATACACCATAGCAAACGTTTATGTACAGTATAAAAATATTAGTGAATACTCTACATATTATTAGTAGCTGTTCTATGTGAGCTTATTATGTTATCTAGTTTTATATTATTTTTGTTTAAGTAGGTGCCAGAGAGTACAAGCTCTAGAAGAAACTGGATGCAAATGGATAAAGATGGAAATTAGTAATATATACAACAAAAAGCAAATATTTAATAGAGACAAATATATAGGGAAATAGCTGGGGGGAGCTAAACTGTTCTAGCTGATTGAATTGATAGAAACATAATGCTTTAAGGCCCAAAGCTGGAGCAGTACACAAGCCAGTAGTTGTTTGTAAGCTGACACTCTTAATAGGCCTGGCAGCTTGCCACCTATCTTTAGCTTAACTGCCATATTATCTGCAGAAACAACTGTTGCTTGTTTTTTCCTATGACAATTGCAGGGGTTCATTCACTTTGTGCACGTGGCACAGCTTCCCTGATGTGACCATTAGCTGTATGTGAGCTGCAAGACATTGGTTTATGGGCAATATGCAGTATAGCAGAATAAATAGAGTTCATGGACTGCAATATATTATGGCATAATAAGGTTCACATTTTAAAGGCAAAAACGTTACTGTTCTAATTTTAATTGAATGTTTGCATGTATTTCTTTATAGAAATAGGGCTCTGCTACACATTATAAGCAACATAGAGTTCTGTGTCATGCTGAATTTTGCTCAGCCATTGCACAGGGATGGCTAAAGGAGGGGGGGGGGTAATATTTTTTTAGATCAAAAGTTAAACAGGATGCTAGACAATTGCAGCATCCAACATAGGGAAAAAGACTGACCCACTTTCCTTCATTTTGTGCAATAACCATGTCCCTATGTCAGCATACTACTGGTCATGATTTAACAAATACATGTTTCACCAGGTGCACATTAAATAAATGTTTGACACAATATGATGGACAGCTAAGAAGTTAGGATACTGAAGAGAAGAATATGCACACACGTTTTGCAGGTTCTGGTATATAACCCTTTCTTTATTGGACCATAAGTGTGAGGTACGGGTGCAATGTTTCGGGGTTATAACCACCCTTTATCAGGCATTGGGGGGCACAATACATTCCTTTACTGCAAAGAACTTAAACGAGAACTAAAGTTATAAATAAAAAGCAGGCACCTAAACTGATACCTTAGTCTAAGCTGAAAGATAGCAATGATAGCCTGAACTGTGCTGTCATTGTCATGCATGGAGGCAGACTTGACAGCAGTTGCACAGGTACAGGAGCCAGTGTAAAGCTACACCCACTTATGCAAAAGAGTGTACATGTCATCATGCTCATTGCATGATGACGGTGAGAGAAGCGTTCTCATTGGGGTTCAATGAACATGATGATGCCGATTCAACTAGGTGGGCGAAGCTTCACGATGGCTCCTGTACCCTCCTAAGTGCTGTGAAGACTGCCTCCGTGCATGGCAATGACAGCACAGTTCAAGTTGTCATTGCCATGTTTCAGCTTAGACTAAGGTATCGTTTTAGGTGCCTCTTTTTTATTTATAACTTTAGTTCTTCTTTAACCATGACATGGCACAAGACACTGTAGGAGAGTTTGGCTCCAACAACCTTATTCTGAATCAGAAAGCATACAATTAGGTATTACATTTTTCCACAACACTCACACATCAATAGAACAGTGCAAGTGTCAAACCATTCCCCATTAAAAATTGCTGTTCTTAAAAAATAAAAGTGTTACATTCTATTACTTCCATTTCTTAAGCACAGCTATCACATTCAACACGAGAGAAAAAAAATAATGCATTCTACATGGCTTGGAAGATATCTTACAAATTCAATTCCTGATCTCCTATTACTTTGTATTTGTCTGATAAAAGTATATCTGCAGTGTGCAGAAAACACCATGGTGTAATTAAATCAGGAATTTGAATTTATACATGTTTACAGTTATTTTATGAAAATAACTGCAACCTCAAACCAAATGGAAATTTAAGCTTTAAGGTGGTAATAGTATTTCAGTCAGATCAACCGTTTCCAATGACTTTTTCGTAACCTCTAAAGTCAGTGCAAAGTACTTTAAACCCCTTAACCTATAATTCCTCACATCCCCATCCATTGTGTGAATACTTGACAGTCACTTGCACCAAACACTAACCAGGAAAATAAAAGCCTGCACAGAATTCCAATGTCCATATTAATATGTTACATATAAAAGCCAAGATTTAACATCTTAAGATTCATGTATTTCTATTATCAGCAGAGAGAGCAGAATAATCCAAGTATTCTACACTGTCAGCTACTGCATCCTTATTCCCTGCTGCTAGTACAAGCACTCCTGTAAACTCTCTGACATCCCAAGCAAACTCCCTCCTCTTCCCATAATCACTCTACTGCAGATAAACCCTATTCACACACTGTCCTGCCCACAGCCAACCAGAGTCTGGACTCTACAACTCTGCCTCTGAAACAATGTCAGTGCATGAAATCTCCAGACTTTGTTTTAGTCGCATTCACAACTCTCTGCAACGCTGACTGATGCTACAGTTCAACTACACCCTTCCCAGCAGCGGCTCCGTAATTTGAGCTCCAGTTTCATCCAACCCAATAGATACCCCGAAGGCCCCCATGTCTCTACCTTCCGCCATGATGGATTCACCCAGCTGTTATCGCGAGAGGGTGGAGAGTCGTGACGTAAAATGAGGAAATGGGTTAGATGGAGCGCTGGTGAAAATCGCTGAATCTTAAGGCTCAACAACGCACTCTAGCGACACCTATTGAAAAAATTTTAAAATTGCGCTCAGCGAATTTTGAATTACACATGAACCAAGCCTTGCAGGAGGATAGAGCTTAGTTCTTCCAGATGGTGTGTGGGTTGGACCATTCATTTACCTTATACTTTATAGGCCCAACTCACTCTTTTATATTTAGTTTTATGTTATACTTAAATATATAATCTTGAGATGATTTCATAATGTGCAGTATGATTTTAATGTCTTTGTATACAGGTAATCCTCGGGTTATGACGGCCTCGAGCTACGTCGTTTCGGGGTTACGACGCTTTATACGATGCCTTGTTCCGACTTACACGGTTTTGCGACGTAAGTCGAACTGCGTGTAATCATACTGTATGAACTTATGATCCGACTTACATCGAAATTCAGTTTACGACGCCGCGTGAGAACGGATCAACATCGTAAGTCGGGGACTACCTGTATTTGTAAACCTGAATGAGGTGCCACTTCATCCCTTTAAAACAGAAAACTTCACATTCCAGATACCAAGTCAGTTTAGCTGCATGCAACAGTCTGTAACTGTCTTTAAGCAGCCATGAATTATTGCAATAACCTTTTCTATTGTCAGACAACTGAGAATGTATGGTGGGGCTTCTCCTACCTTTAAATGTTAAGACCCTAAGGAAATAATCCTATTAAAAGTCATTTTTGTGCTTATTATATTGTATAATAATATTCAGCATTCAAAATCAGTACCGTTTACTTTAATTCTAGCTAATATAATCCTGCTAGTCAGTGACTTATGCATCCCAAAAGGGAAGTGTTTCTCAGAGGCTTGTGCATCCAGGTTCCTTCTTGCTCCCTTAGTGCCTGTGACAGCAGTACAGCATGCAGCTGACAAAATCTGCCAAAAAAATAAAATATGTAATCCTCCCACCTAGATTTTAAGCTCTACGGGACATGGACCTCCAGCCTCTTGTGTAAACTACATGGCACCTAAAGTGTTATATCCTTGTGATATTATACGGGTATTGTTTAATGCACTTTCCCCATGTCTGTACTATATTTGTATTGTTGAATTGTACAGTGCTGCGCAAATTTGTGGCACTTTATAAATAAAGTTATACATACATACATAAGTGGTCCCTACAATACAAAATATCCCTCAATGCCACCATACAACCCTGTGGCCCCACAAAGCCCCCTGTGACCAATTGCCGGCTTTGGCCCGATTGTCCCCACTGCCCCCAATAGGGTCCAAAGTGGTCCCTGCAATACAAAAATTCTTGCACTGCCACCAAACACCTCCTTGGCCCCACAAGTCTTTCCGTGATCCTTTATTGCTCACTATTGCCTATGATTGTCTAATAAATGTATTTTAATGACCGTACAAATCCTACGGTGTCCAACTTTAGTCCTAGAGTGTAAATTGTCATGTAGAGCTCTAAATTTCCCCAGAGCTCCATATTGCGAGTGCCTTTACAGAGCCCCTCATTGTTCTACAGAGGCATTAATTGCCAACAAAGCCCCAAAATGGAACAGCACAACTTCAATGTCCTGACAATTCCCAAATTATCACATATTAATGGCACACAAAGCCCCCAGTGGCCATGCACAGCACCCAGATTTTTACAAAGAGCTCCCAGATTTCCACTGGATTTAGATTTTTTTTTCATTTTCAAAAAAACTGTCTGGAACCACTGTTCCAACAAGCAGCAAGCATGGCCAGCTATCTAAAGGTATGCATTTTCAGAAAATATATACTTTTGGGTTAGGTTGTATTGGATTTTTGTAGTTCCAAATTTAGTATTTCAACAAAAAAAAAATTGTGTTTTGTGAGAAACCTTCATTGAGGGTTTGTTTCAGCAACATGGCAAACATAGATAGTCAAGGTGAGTATTTTTAGAAAGCTTACAAATTTTGATGGGATTAAGAAGATAAAGGGTTGTTCAGCTAAAAAAAACTACAAGACAGGTGCTTGGGCTGCAGCTCCACAACTTTAATACAAAACAACCCTCGTGCACTCTATTTTGAGGTGTTTGGTGATGGCACCCTTACTCATGTTTAGCATAATTCTGTTCAGAAGTCAATGATTTTTTAAATGTAGCATGATTTTGAGCTAAAGGTATGCATTTTTAGAAAATATAAACCTTGGGGAAAGCTTGTATTGGTTTTGCTGGTTCCAAACTTGACATTTCAAAGAAATGTTGTTTTCACTGTACATCTTGATCATTTCTTCACAAAACTTTCAGAAAGTTTGAATTCTATGAGGGTTTGTGACCAGATATTTGCAAATTTTCAGAAAATATGTACTTTGCAGGATATTTGCAAGGTAAAGGGCAGTAGCACTCAAATTGTCAGTCAAAATTACCCTTGCATACTTATGTTTACTATGGGGCATTTAGCAACTGTACCCTTGTAAGCATCCACACATATTGGGAATACTTCTGTTTAGAAGGCATTGCTTTTTTTGATTTAGATTGTTTGAAAGAAATTATGTTTTAACACTGTATTTTTATCATCATTTCAGGAAACTAGCAGGGACTTTCATGGGGTGGGGGTTTCATCCACAAATATGTATCCACAGCACAAACCTATTATGCCTTGATAGCTGAAGGTGTGTACTTTCAGACAATATATACATTTCTGGGGTGTTTGGTTTGGCAAACCATACTTTTGCCAGCATCCAAACATATTGGATATAATTCTGCTCAGGAGACATTGCTTGGGTTTTCACTTGATGATTTTTTTTTTTTAAATAAATGCTATTTTCACTCTGCATTTTAATCAGTTTTTCAAGCAAACCAACAGAGTAGTGATTTTTATGGTGGCTTTTGTCCACAATTATGTATGCATGACATAAAACCTTGTACAGCTAGATAACTAAATGTATTTACTTTCAGAGGATCTCTCATTTGTGGGGTGTATTTGGAATGTAAAGTGTTTTTCTGACTGAAAAACTGTGCACTTGCTTTACTTTGGAATCTGGTAACTGTACCTCCACAAACACATGCGCATTTTGGTTATGCTGTTCAGAAGACATTGCTTATTCATATTTAGTATGGGGGTTCCCATATTGAAAGAAATGCATTTGAACTTTTTGCATAATTTTCCTTTCTTGCATCCAAAAATCTGAACAGGCTTGATCTGAGATTTCATTTTGAATTGTATATTTCTTAAGAACTTGTTGAGAGCAACCAGAACTAGTCTGCAGCCTTTGTTTGATTTTGCTTGAGAATCATGAACAGAAATAATGACGGTCTGTTACAGCATCTCAAGATGCAGAAAGGATTGAGGATGTCCGACCTTTTTTGGGGTTAGTGGAGGGAATGATCTGAGGTTTTGAAATTATTGCAAAAGGCATTTCTTACTTGTTTAGAAGTAGTTGTAGTACTCTTGAATTCTGAATACATTGTTTCCAGGTGTGAAAAAAATAAAAAAGTAAGTATTGCTAGCGGAATAGGACTCTGAAGAGCGTAATGAGATTTTTTTTTAGCCTCCTGCTCTCCTGGTAGGTTTAGTTTGTTGCTGTTGATGCCTTGAAGGCCACTGTTCTTTTGGTATGTTGTTGGATAGGAAAAATATTGGAAGGATTGCTGTATTACAGGAGGAATAAGGTTTAGTGACCAGTATCTTGTGGGAAAATTAAATTCTTGGTCTTACCTTGTAGTAGGAAGAAGTCTTTACTTCCCATTACATATGAAATAATTTAACTTTTACTCCAGAGAGCTGCATACCAGCAGCTTTTTTTTTTTTTTTTGGAACAAACCCCTTTTACATACTACTATGGCTGCAACCAACTCTGGTGCCAATATGTTAATGTGTGCGCTTCCCTCTCTAGGGAAAGTAAAATGCTGAATAGAGACGTGCCAAGCAAAGAATCAAGTGTTTTCATGGTTTTGGATCTCCTAATATCAAAACTTCACAACCTTAAAAGAGACCTGGAAAGTAGCTGTGCTAAACACTAGGCTGCTGCCACCACAAAATAAATCCTTTTAAACATATTTATGTTCAGGTTGAATAACATAATTGATATGATAACATGCCCTATTTCACAGTATACTGAGATTACAATTAATCTGACAATACACCTGGGGAACAATAAAAACTGCATTTATTCCCATGATGTGTCCAATCACAATTTTGTACAGAACATCTGCCCCCTGCAACTTCCTAGTATGGATGTTACAGTCTGCCATCACCTCCTATATTATTCTTTTACTAACTGCCTCATGTTCCTCCAATGTGATACATTTTGTAATGTAGAACTTTTACACATAATCATACTGGAAGGTCATAGCTATTGAATAAGAGATATCCTTTCACATAGATTTAAAAGCATTACCAACTTGAGAATAAAGACATTTTAACAAATATATGGAAATATTTAAACATTTATAGACTGAGATCAAGATGGAATGGATTATCAGATAATCAGGTGCTTTTAATCCAGAAGAGTATTCTGTTTTCATTGAATACACATTAATTGGCCATCATACAGCTAATACAGAAGAACAACAACTTTTTAATCAGGTTAGTGAAATCTTCTTTAACAAAAATCAGTAGTTTATTTACCCTTGGAAATGCACAGGAACAGGAAATTTGCTTAATGTGGGCTAAAATGCCTCTCTGACCCCTAGCAGCAATCAAGACTGAATAGACATGCTGCTTACCAGTTCTATCAAATTGCACAGTTATACTCTTTAAAGTACTCAACCCTTTTTTTTTTAATCACTACATTGAAGTTGCAGAGATTAGTAATAGAATTTCTATCATTTTGGAATGACACAGGGGACATCAAGATTTCTTCTTTGTTGACATAAACAACTTTCTAATTAAATGTTTAATCCTTTTGCAAAATTATTACAACATGGCAGAGCAGTTCTACTAGTTTTGAAACTATTCAAGAGAGTTTATTATTTTGTGATCATTGTCATCTTCAAATGAGACACACTAGGGTTTGAGGCACAGGTCTTCATAGAGGTGTGTG
>WMED01011063.1:4168-15452 GCA_019650415.1 Pipa parva | reverse complement strand
GATACTGATTATCGATCCGATGATTTCAAAAATCGATTATCGGTCCAATAATGATTGTCATCATCGCTCATCACTAGTAAAGATCACCAATATTGATGGAAAAGGAGCTCCACTGAAAGTAATGTGAAGTGTATTAACGCATCAATATTCATCAATATTGATCAATTTTATTTGGCACTACCTAAATTGATGGAAGTTGAAATGTGGAAAAAATGACAATAATACGAGGAAAAGTGGTGAAACGGATTGAATTGCAGTGGATAGATCGAAATGACCATCATAAATTTCCACCCAAGGAATAGTGAATAGGAATAGTCTAAGGGAAACTCTTTAATTGTTCTTTTTTTATTTTGGTTTTGTTACTAGAAGTATCTCTTTTTACCATTCATTCCTGATTGAGCTTGCAACTCACAGCACCGCCGGTAAAGTGAAACTATGGAGACAATTATAAACTCCTAAATTCCTGATGGTAATAAAAAAAAGTTAAAAAAAAATAGTCATGACTAAATTTGTGAAATGGAAAAAATTATGGTATTGCAAATGTTAAAAAAAATTCAATATGATCTGATCAAAAACTATTTTTGACTTTTTTATTTATCCCAAAACATAATTATTATTATATATTCCAGTTATAATTAATGATTAATAAAAACAATCACAAACAGTGATTTAATCACCGCCCTTTGCTATTGCATAATTCCATTTAAAACATTTTGGCTTATACACAGCTTTTTATTTCTGTGTGTAATTGTTATTTAAAAAAGATTAAAATATTTTGGGAATAAACATAGTCTCAGTTTAGTTAACTTGATTATTGGATATTGTTCCACCTGCGAATGTCACAATTTTGTAAAGAAATAATTGCACTATAGTGGAATAATTATTGGCTTATAGCAGTCAACATAGCATAAAAAGTGTCGTATTAATAAATATGAATTATTTAAATACATAATTGTATGTCTTGTATATAAATTGAAAGGAAAGCAGTATATATACTGTACAATATTATATATATTTATAACATAATGCATACCTTCTTAAAAGCTTGGAAAATCTATACCTGTATTTTATGGTTGGGGGGTAAATTATTAAGGATCCATTTAGTACTGGGAGCTGATTGATGCTGCAAAGCTCAGTTTTTACCCCAGGATCCTTTTGGAGGGAGGCCAAATGCTTTCCAGACAAAGGCAAAGGAAGGAAGTCTAAAGGGGGTTTGGGATAGCATTCAGGTTAATCAATCGTAGTTCACTGGCTTTAGCATAATAGCTGGAATAGACCAGAAAAATTAATTTAAAAAATCCCTTTGGATTTGCATGGCAGTTATTCAGTCACATGACTGGTAAAAAATTGTTATCTTTGTTTTTATCAGAATTCCTGATTTCTACAGCTGAAATCATAATAACATATTTCCTTTTTATCTTGGATGGGATGAACCATTTCAGCCATTTCCAATGGTAACAGGTACATACAATCTAGTGTACAGTCATACAATCTATATAGACAAACAATGACTTTAAAATAACTTGTAATGAAGAACTCAGTAATTTTCAGCATAGGAATGCACCTTTCTTTACATCAAGTCCCTGCTTCAAACTTCTGCCCTGACAGCGCTGAAATGGTAAATATAAGTGACCTTTTTAAGAGGAAAAGCAGCTCAACTACAAAAGCAACTGGCTGCACAAATCCCTCAAAGATGGGATAAGCAAAGTGTTAAAGGAAACATCATTTATACATTATCGGCAAAATTTAATAAAGTAAAAAAAATTATTTTACTTTTTCAGCTGTTTTTCACAATGAAAATGGGCGAAAGCATTGAAAATTATGTTTTTCACCTATTTGCTCCACTTTTTGCCCATTTTTCATTTGAAAAATGGCCAAAAATAGTGGAAAAAAGGACAAAAACTTAATTTTTGACCTTTTCACAGCAGAAAATGGATGGAAAAAGTAAAAACAAATCATTTTTGAATTTACTAAATTTCTACCAATGTCCTTAGTTGCAACACTCACTACCAAATTCTAGATTGTATCTACAAGCAACATTAATATAAAAACTGTTCATCATGGACTTCAGGGATTGGGTTTTCATGCCCTACACATGCAGAGAGCTCCATGTGCAATACCAGCTGATGAATAAATCTGAGTTTGGCAGATGTTAATGGAACACCTACTGTGTTATGTACAGTGCCAACTCTTAAGTAAAAAATGGTTGATACTAATTTTAATGGATTGTGATGGGCCTTTTTGTTCTAATGAAAGGAAACCTTAATGCTACAGACATTTTAGAACATTAACATTTGCCAATGTATGTAATGTAAGGTCCATAAAATTATTTTGCCAAGTTTCCTGTGGATTGGCCTACACAGAGACAGTAATTAATTGGAACTCTGACTGGAAGCCAGATCTCACCACCCAGTATCAATACCTAACCTCTCTAATGCACTTGAGGCTTCAAGGATGCAAACTTCTACTGCCATGTTCCAGGGTCCAGGCTCTACTGGAAATATAGCTACAGCTGTAAAGGATGAAGAACTATAATTAATTTACATAGTATTTTGTATATAGCCCTTAGTGTATAAGTGTTCCAACAAGGGATTTCCTTTAATATATAAGCTGGAGCCTTTTGCCAAAGGGAAAAAGAGGTTGAAATGGAAAAGGTCAAAGGGAAACTGTGCCATCAATGATTTATGAGAGCATTATAATATTTTTGAAGATGCTACATTTTGATGACGGGGTACTAGGTGTTTGTAGCGTGAGTTGTATGGCAATTTTTACAATAACAAAGATAATTCTAACAAAACAGTAATGGAGCATATATTCTCTTAAATTATAGCCCACACAAACAAAAGCTGAAGTGATATTGAAAAGAAAGCTCATAAGTTCTTTGAGATCTGTATTCCTGTGGCAAAGTAACTACAGCGAATGACAAGAAAATACAGTTTCTATTAATTTGTGCTGTACATTTGGTATCCTGCAGTGGCTAACTTGTAGCATCTGTACTTCTGCAATACTAAACAAAGCTAAAATGCATATGCAGTTTTATGCTAATTCATTGGCTGTAAAGAATTCATATAATGTTTAATGTAAATATACTCAAGTTAAGAAAGTTTCAAAGCCAAATTAAACCAGCCTCAATGGAATTGATGGAAATGCATTATAGTGTTTTTATTTTACCTCCTATAACCCCATGCTTACTATAAATATAGGAAACTATGAAAATCGTTTTATGATTGGAAAAGGCTTGGGTGAACGAGAAGCTTGAAATTTTGCTTGATATGAAATGAAAGAAAGTTTCATGAATGCTTGAATGATTCTTATAATAACAGGATCAGCTTGCTTTGCCAGTAGGCTGAAAAGGAACACCATAGTAAGACAAACATACAGAAGTCATATACACAATGTAAAATAGCACTGCGTGCATTTGATAGCTCGGTGACAAACAGCACAGCGCATACAAGACTGTAAAAGTTATTAAAAGGAAAATGTAAGAGATGCAATTTTGTAGCTAATATGTCAGTTGAGATAACTAAAACACAGTAATAGTAATAGCAGTGTACTTTTCCATTTTTTTACATTCTGAACTTTTCCTTTATGATGTTTTCATTGGCAAGTGAGCTGATGGACTTAATGTTTTAAATAGAAAATTAAAAGTTACTTGATAGTAGACTTGCTGGGTTGTGGGATATGACATTGGGCCAGGTTGCATATTTATATATGTACTCTAAGCGAAGCCAAATTGTGGATTTGTCGACTTTCCAATCTTTGTCTTAAAAGACTCAACGGTATGTGGGTTACTTGGTGGTCTACAAATAGCATCTTGTTTCATTTGAAAGAAGAAATGAATATGTTCTTTTCAATGCAATTCATATTATGTTTTAAAATAAAACCCCAATGCAAACACATTCAATTTGACGTAAAAATACAAACATGTTCATTGACCAAAAGTGGATGCCCAGTAACATTTCTGATGCAGTAATCGTTGAAAGGCTATGATGATAAAATGTTCCAGGCTGAAATGAAAAACGAAGTTATAATAAACAGATCAGATGGCATTAAGATTAGTAGCACTCGGTAATAAAATGGCTGAGACAGAATGGAGACCTGCAAAAAAAAAAAAAGTTCAGTTTTTGAGGTTTGGTTAGATGATTGCTCTTATTTAAATAATAAGTGTTCCCTTTAAATAGTATAACCAACTGGATTCTGCAATGAGATTGTGCATACTCTGAAACCTAAATTATAAAAATAAAAACAAAAATCCCATTTGGAAGGAGTAATGGAATAATCAGCCTCCATCTATGAGGTTGTATAGGTTCTTAAATCATCACAAAGTTGATCCTACAACGTGGGAGTGAAGGTAGACCCCTGGAGAGATTCTTCTCATATACATTCAGATGCTGAATTAATGATAGTCTGAGAATTGCTGATGTGTTTTGCTAACAATGTTATGCTAGTTTTGTAGGTATTACATGCTTATCCTTCATTCACTGCAATTAAACTGTTATTGTGGAAAAGGGAGAGCGCAAGAAGGAAAACAGGGGAAGACACAACTTGGTATATTTGTAAGGATTACATGGTGATTATAGGGTCAGAAGTGACAGAAAGTCTAACTGTGTGCTGGTCCACTCCAAAAGAGATTTGGGGGACATGTTCCCAGAAGATGTGGTAGACCAGTCCACTTTCATTACTTTAGCTGTATAAGGAAAAACTCTCAGTGCTATAGGGCCTACGCAATCCTTGTGAGGTACAATGCTACCTAATATCTCACTAAATCCTATCTTTCACACAATATATGCCATAGTGGCTGTGAGTAGTTAACTTGCATTTAAGGGATTTCTTACTATTGACCCTTTACAACTGTAAGAGGTTTTACTCACCAGGCTCCTTCGTTCCAGCTCTAGTCTCCTTGCGGCACCGGGCAAGCCGAATTTCTCCTTTGTTACGTGTGCATGCTGACATCACGAGCGCACACATCGTCATCGCCTTTGATGTGCTTTGTTGCGGTCACATGACAGGCTAGCTTGTTATACCGTATAAAGGAGCCTGTCAGTAGTGCTTGCGCCTGATTATAGAACTCCATTGGTGCTCCTGGGTGCGTTTCCTGAATTATCTGTTTAAAGTTAGAACCTTTTTCTGATTAAAGTTATTGCCTGTCTGCCACCTACCCTGACCCTGCTTGGTTACACGTTTATGAATCTTCTCTGCCTATCCTGACTCTGCCTGTTTCTGACTACTCTTCCTTCTAACGTTTTTGGTACCTTTGCTCTGGACTACAGCCCTAAGGGGAGCGACCTTGGTTACTTTTCACAGCTAAGGCCTAACCTTCTTGCAGGGGCTCTAGGTGAATATTGGGGGTCTCTTTAGACTCCGCACCTTAGGGTCTGTTTGCTACTCAAGTTCAGTATCAGCTGCTTTCTCCTACTCCTCTGCAGCCGTGTACTACCAGCCTGACAACATACATTATAGGTAATATACTGTGAAATAGTTATTAGTGGCCATTTTGTATTTTGTATGATAAATATTATGTTTTACTGATTTAGTGCAAAAAGAACCTATTAACTTTTACAAAAAAAAGTCTTTGAGATTTTTCAAATGAAGTAGCTGTAATTTGAAGAATTTAGCTATGCAGCCTCTATCAGTAACAATGATTGACCTGGACACTAGCTGGTAAGAGCTAGATTTTGTATTATTAGGCCGGGGATGGGGGGGGGGGGGGGGGGTAAAGGCAATATATACATTTTGGAAAAGATACACACTTTAGGTCAGAAGGTCATTACACGTTTGGCCAAAAAGAAATGGCAAATAAAACATCACATACAGGTGATGTAGGAAAACAGGAAAGAACTTGGCAAAACTTCTAGTTTACAGTGAATGGATCTCTTATTATAAATGTATTCACGCACAGCATGAATTGGCTATTGTTGTGTGAAGGCTAACAGGGAATAGAGGCTTCAGCTTGTGGAAATAGGAAATATACACAGTTGGGGACACAAAACACTCACACACAAAAGTAATGACCTATTGCTCCTTCTCAGGGGTTATTGGCAGTGTGAATGTAATAAAGCCAGTAAAGCACTTTAATTCAAAGGAAAGAAAATATTTTTCCAAAAAAAGATATAGTGGCTGAGTAATACAGAAGAGAGCCTTACAGCATCAGCATTCAATATTCAAAGAACATCAGTAATTAAATCATTTATGCTTTGTCATAAAATCTTTGTCTGCCCTCAAAATACAGTTTACAGACAATGGCTGAGTGCAGAACAAAGCAGAACAAAGCAGAAGTGTCATTCCTTACAGTAATGATTCATAGACACAAATGCAAAACAGTAACTTTTCACTGAAGCCAACGTGTTATTACAGCATAAGACGCATCAATATTTTAACATACATGTAGCGTTTGTGTGTGCTCACATGTAATGCCAGGGACCATCCACCACTCCATGGTTACCCTAAACCAGGGGTTGGCAAAGTGCGGCTTGCGAGCCACTTGTGGCTCTTTAGCTACCTTGTTGTGGTTCGGAGTGCACCTCTGAAGCCCTGCCCATGACCGCCAACGGCTCTTCAGGTCATGTGGTTGGGAGAGTGCGCCCCTCCCACTCTGGAACACTGGCAATATGAGCTGTGACCCTACACATTCATTATAATAGTTAAGGCCCATATTCCATGATGATGTTCTAGAAGAAAAATACACTTTGAAAAAAGTCTCCATTGGTCTCAGATAATGACCCAAGGTTCAATTCTTCTTCTTTCAACTCAGTCCCAAAAATACATCATAAGGACAAATTTGTAATTTGATTTTGATGCAGTTCATCAAGATTCCATACGCCCACATAGTGTTATACTAAAACCTGTACTTTTATACTAACATTTAAGGGCATACCGTATTTACCAAAGTTGCAAAACTATCCACCCTTTTTTTAATCATTTTTGCCCTTTTTTTTCACCATTTTCGCCAGTTCTTTGCCGCTATCGCAATTTACTAAACCCTTTCCAGATTTTTGTTTTACTGATATAACATTTCACCAGGTTGAGGGTGACAAAAATCCATTATTCCCTATGGAGATGGGTCTGTAAAATTTTTTGATATCGATAAAAAGGAACATCCCTGGTAGGATGGCAAAGAACATTGCAAATGGAGTTTAGAAAATGTGTGCGGAATGAAAGTGTAACATTGTTAGCTAGCTGTTAAAATAGTGCAGAATAACGTACATAACATTGGTGTGCTGAAGAGCCCAGGTTATTTGTATTTAGAAAAAGAAAGGGATAAACACATCTAGCCGGATGTCATGTATTCGGATGCAATCATTTCTCATTTCTCTTTCTCATTCACAACACGTATGAAGCGGATCCTCCATGAGTCCTACTATGTATCAGCAAATGATTGGTGTTTAAATTCAAAAACAATTTCTCATTGCCAAATAATAAAACTTTGCAGGGCAACATGGAAAAATGTATGTAAACTCCGGCACTCCATAGAGTAAAAAAATGCCATGATTAAGCGCCTACTGGCGAGAAACGCGTAGGCTTTTGATTTTAACATGTACCTGTCAACTTCTTAAACATGCTTTAAATAAAGGATATTACTATATTTTTTTACTCTATGGAGTGCCGGAGTTTACATACATATTATTGCTGCTGAGCCGTCCTGCCTTTCCGTGCACCCGCATTTCTACAGTCCTACAAGGGTTGAGCGGTCAGTACCTGTTTGTTTAACATGGAAAAATGTTGCTTGCTCGTTTAAAGTCATTGGCCCGCAAATTAGCATCTTCATTTATACATAGCAATGGGGAAAAAGCAGAATATATGGTTGCCCTGTGTTTCCATTCATTGAACACACAGAAACTCAGTTAAGTTCTTAATGGGACGCTCATGTGTAAGTAACCTAAGTCTTTCACATCTACAGTGCTTTAGGTTATCCATTTTCTGTATCCAGTTCAAATTAATTTTATTTTTTTTTTAACTTCTTAATTGACCATCAATCATCTGAAGGTTGTTATTGCATACCAAAATCTAATAGTAAAAAAAAAGAAATGACAATGTAAAATAAACAATATTCTACTACCTAGATTTTATTTTGTCCCTTTTTTTTTATTTGCAGGTGCAAAAACACGAACAATAAACATTTGTGTGTTACCGTTCCTTTTGTTAATTCTGTTGTAATTATGTGTTTCTTTGTAGCACGTGCTTTTTTGTAAAGAAGTTCTCCTTTATATTAAACTGGTATTAAATAGGAGTTATTGTTTTTTTTTTCTTTGTGCAATTTTCCCTTAACTGCTCCTAACACATCCTAAATGGGGATGTTGTTGATGTTAAAAAAATTGCAAGGCCAGGGAATATTAACCTCTCTGCACCTGCTGCGTTAGATGTAAAGGTCTTTACAGTTTTTTTGACCAGAGCTTTGTATAAGCAACAATCATCTCCAGCAGGGATATTAGTTTTGAATACATTTACAGCTTAAAACACACACAAAAAAATCAACCTAAGCACATTATTGCCAAGTAGGCCCAAGGGTCTAGAAATCATCAGAAAAAAAAGTGCTTTAAAAACTATTACATCCACACCTGTAATGGCAAAAGATATTTTCCTCTTTCTCAAAGGTATGATTTAAGCTTTAGCAAAAAAATAAAAAGCTTTTCCCTGTAGACTAACATTCTTTATTTAAATGTATCATCAATATCAAACTGAAAATATCTTTTAAGGATTTTCTAACCTTTTTTTTTCCCTATCTTCTCATCTTGTAAGATGTTATTATGTTTTGATTTTTTAATGGAGAGAGAAAAAGAACAGTTTTTTTCAATTGTTTCCAGTTGTTGGACAAACATAGGGTTCCTGTGAAAATTGTTAATTGGCGTAATTCTGTTTTGGATGACTACCTCACATAACACCCCATTTCAGTTACATTAATATGCTCCATCTGTGTTAAGCAATTAAGGGAGCAGGCCCAAAAATTTAGAAATCCATTATACAACTGTTACACATGTACTTTATAGCTTTGCTCACTGGGGCCAGGGAGCATAACCAGAAAATAAATGTATAAATAATAAAAGGAAAAAGTTCTCAGGACTTTTGTACAGGATCATATAATGTTATTCTACTGAAAATGTTAGTGGCCTATACTAAAATTTCAATACCTGCTGCTATCGTTGCTGTGCTAAGCTCCTCTAGCGTATGGGTCCACACCTCCCCCCCCCACCATAACATTAACCCCTCTCCTAACGTTAGGATAGGTGTGTGGGGGGGGGGGTTGCTAATGCTGTGAAGGAGCCACTTCCCAGAAATTGACTAAACTCCCTTTAGCCAGAGGGGCAGGTATCCCTAACCTGGACCCTCACCCCCTTGGGGAGGGTGATGCCTCCATATCCCAGTTGATCAGAGGGGTAGGGAGACACGGAAAGGGGTCCAGTGGAACCCAGCTCTAGTAGCAATCTCTTCCACTCCACAAAGCAGTAGATGGAAGTGGGAGTACTTTAAATGTTTATTTTATCATGCCTCCTTACTCCAAAGGGTCAGAAGGTAGGGGGAAGGGAAGTGGCTCCTAGGGAACCATTTCCAGCATTAGTGATTCTCCCACCTAGGCTACAGCTAGGGACCCCACTAAATAAGGTTAAATTAAATAAAACAAATCATTTCTAGAGCGCTTGATCTCTCTCTCATGCACAAAATGTATGAAGCTGACCCTCCATGAGTTCTACTGTGTGTCAACAAATGATTGGTGTTTAAATTCAAAGATATTTTATCATTGCCAAATAATAAAACTTTGCAGGGCAACATGGAAAAATGTTTCTTGTTTGTTTAAAGTCATTTTCCCGCAACTTGGCATCTACTGTATGTTTGTACATAGCCATAGGGAACAAGCAGAATATATGGTTGCCTTGTGTTTACATGCATTGAACACACAGCAACACACTTGGTCATCAGGGTAGAGGGACAGAGGAGGAGGTCCAAGGACCACTACAATAAATGTTAAGAGGATATAATGGAAGAGAATGAGCCAAAAAAATTTAAATATTAACTATTTTTTTCTATTAAAAATTGCATCCATTGTTTTAAATTGAAAACTCTATTTAGCAAATTTCAGCATTTATAGGACATGAAAATGAAAGAAATACATTAAATAAACTTGAAAAAAAATATCAAGTACATTTTTGTCCAATACTGTCTGCAATATCCAACAAAGAAAATGTAAACTTGAACAGAAATGTCTCTGCATCTACTCTTAAATCAAAAGAATGCATTTTCTCTCTACAAACTCATAGATCAGCATTCATTATCCCAATATAAAATATAGTTTAAAAAAAAAAAAAAAAAAAAGATAATATTTCATATGCCAGATATCTGCTACAATATTTCATTCAATTTAGATTTTGAATTTTACTACACAAACACTCTGGCCTTTGAAAAATTGCTTCCAATAAGTAGAATTACAATACAAATAAACAACCCTTAGATCCTTCCAAAACACTTTATGCAGTATTGAAAATTAATTTGGCTTTATTAAATATTATTCTGTAACTGTGCAACTGACAGTTCTTTTCTGAGCTACACAATGTAAAATCTCTACAAAATCTATGATTTCTAAGGCATATGTAACTAAGAAACTAAGCTGACGGTGACGGACAAAAAAATACTTATCGATTCTGCACCTCTCAGAAAAACAAATTTCCAATTTATATAGTTTTGAGTCAATGAACCAGCCACTCCTAAATGATTTTACCGCTTTAGAAAATATCATTTGAATGTAATGGCCACGTTGTAATGATATGCTGTTTACTGGACAATTTTGCTTGCTTGGCGGTTTAGTGACATAAACCTTATAAGAACCTTCATTACAGGATATTGATCAGTTCTACAATTAGCTGAAGAAATTGACCTAGGTATTTTTTTTCCAATAACTAAAATATAAAAGGACTATTATTATTTAAAGCAACATTTAACCAAATGAAAAGAGAATTGTCATACTTATTCACTTTTTTTCCCCCGACTACAGAAAAAAAAAGGAACTTTCTATATTTTTTGTTGATTCAAATGTTTTTTTTCACCTTGAAATTAATTTTAGCATGTTGTAGCATTATTTAATTATTTAAGTTTTTTTTGGGATTGTTTACGTTAAAAATAGTTTCAGGTTGCTAAAGTACAAACTGGGAGAATGATTGTACAAAACATAAATAAAATTGATTTTCTGGTTGGCTAGAATCAGGGACTCTTGGCAAACAGAAAGACAAAGCAAAACGTGGCATAAAAACAAAGTCATATCATTTACAAATCACACAAAAAAAAAAAAACCCCAAAA
>WMED01011062.1:4421-15452 GCA_019650415.1 Pipa parva | reverse complement strand
CGGACATCAGCATGCGCATTAAAGGGATTCCCCTCCCGGCGAGAACACTCGAGTCTCCTTACCGGGAGGGGAATCCCTTTAATGTGCTCGTTGACGTCCGCGTGCAGGACATCAGCATGCACATAACACCATGTGCGAAGTGAGACGAACGCTTCGTGGCTCACTTCGCACTATGGTGAATGAGGGCCTTGGTCTTGCAGTAGAAGCCACATTATGGATTTTACAAAAACAGCCTTTCCATCACTTTGTGAAGCTGTCCATGTCTTCCTTCCGTGGAAAACTATTTCTCCTGCACTTAGTTCAATGTTTTGACACAGTTTAAAGAATTTTACAAATGTTGCAACATGCTCAGCTAAATAAAAGCCGGTTGCACTGTTGTTAAACGCGTTTCCTTAAGTGGCTGTTAAGAGCGTAAAACTTACACTTATTTCTCCAGGCATGTTGTAATAATGTCACTTTCAACTGCATCGCATTTAAACTGTCCTAGGCACTACAATCTGTTCCCTCTGGATATCTGAAATACTGTAAACTCACATAAAACAAAGACCGGGATACTCAGTTCTCAGCCAATAAAACAAAATGTATTGATAAAGGCCCCCCAGAGATACCAAACCATCAGTGTAATAAGATGGTTTATTACATTTTGCTTTTAACAATCTTGTGTGCTGGTCTCCTCCCAAATATTTGACTTTGCGCTAAACCATACACTTTTCCATAATAAATATGATGGAGTGTTGTTCTACAAAGATAGTTATGTATTTGGCTTATACTAAAACAGAGCACTCTTGGCACTTATGTTAAGAAAAAACAGTGCTCCATTTCAGTATACAGGAGCGCCCAGGTTCAGTATACATCAGCGCCCAGATTCAGTATACAGGAGCACCCAGGTTCAGTATACAGGAGCGCCCAGATTCAGTATTCAGGAGCGCCCAGGTTCAGTATACAGGAGCGCCCAGATTCAGTATACAGGAGCGCCCAGGTTCAGTATACAGGAGCGCCCAGGTTAAGTATATAGGAGCGCACTGTTTCAGTATACAGGATGTATATCATTGTTTGATTACTACAGGCAGCACCCTGTCTATTTAAATGATGAGGATGGTGTGTACAAATGCTTTTTTTGTTATTTCTATGTATTTAAAATCTGACTATTTAAATACTTGGTGATTCCATTTTTATTGGACAAAAAGTCACTTTAATTAATAAAGGTATCAACAAGTATTAAAATACTTTTTTTTTTACATCTGCGGACACACACAACCTCTCTATTCCACTTTATGTACAATGGGGCAAACTTTATAAATAAGATTTACTTACACTTTAATGTATTCAAAATGGCTGCAGTCAGTGTGCAGAGCTGTGCAGACTTCAGTGGGACAATACAGGGACTGCAGAGTGATTCTGGATTTTTTAATACAACAATTTAGGAAGAAAATAGGTGAACTACTTATATATGTATTTGTGTGCAAGTTTCTTTAGTTCTTTAGACCATTTAATGGGGGACTGTTGCATTGAGTGGGGCACTATATGGGGTAACTGCTATACTGAGTGGGCACTATATGTGTAACTGATATACTGAGTGGGCACTATAGAGGGGGGATTTTGCACTAAGCAGGCCATTAAATGGGGAACTGCTGCACTGAGTGGGGCACTATATGGGTAACTGCTATACTGAGTGGGCACTATATGGGTAACTACCAAACTGAGTGGGCACTATAGAGGGGGGATTTTGCACTAAGCAGGCCATTAAATGAGGACTATTGCACTGAGTGGGGCCCTAGTATATAGGGAGTACTGCCTCTGGGAGCAGTTTTTTGTTTGCTCTGGTAACTTTATTAGCAGTGCTCGTACAATTAGCTTCTCTAAAAAGTGTTTAAAATTTGGTTGGGTTTGGGAGGAGCTGCAGGGGGTGTGGTAGGAGCTGCAGGGGTGTGGGAGGAGCTGCAGGGGGAAGGGTCCAGATTTATTTTTTCATCATTTAGCTCAAAACAAGCAATTTCTTATTGCTTTTATTTTCTTTTTGTTTCTTTTTGTCTCTAGTGAGACTTCCTCCCAGGAGTTGATTCATGTAACACAGAATGATTGAGTAGGCAGCACTGATAAACTCCCGTACCAGGACGTGTGTACTGGCTAGTTTTCCATGAAAAGGTTCCCTCCCCCAGACATTTTTGCCCTACTTACTGCTTAGTACATGTGCACAAGTCAGCTTTCCCTCTGTAATCTCCTGCATTCCAACTTAATTTATGTGCCAAAAGGTCAGCACACTGCTTAACCAATAGCAGTCAGGCAGCTTTTTCTTCTCATTTTGGCTGACTTGCAGAACAGAAAGAGGAGGGGGAGGGAAAATGACAGCTCTCAGGAAAACTAATTAAGGGAAACAAACTGCAAGTACTATTTCTTCCCTAAACATTTTTTTAAATATTTGTATCAGCAATTGGATTAGTATAAAGGAGTTTTTTTTAGGAATGTGTGCAGTTATATCAGCACTATAGTGCCTCTTTAATGTTTGGGCATCACTACTTAAATTTAAAAAAAAAATTAGCCTTTACTTCCTCTTTAAATTGTAGGTTGCATTTTACTAACAGCATGTTTATGTATATTTTGAAACAGAATTTTTTATATCCTTTTTCATGTATGTCAAACATAATGAAATTATATATAAGGGTCCAATTACTTTAGGAACACAAAATAAGACCTTGAACTCTGTCTGCAGGTACCAGCATCCACATTCTGTTCTGGAATGAATAGGTCTCTATTTAATCTAGACTGTAAAGTAACAAGTGCTAAATAACCATCAGACCAGAGTATCAATCTAGAGTGAGGAAAGCTGGAAAATTCATTTGAACATGAATCCTGTCACTAAATAGAAATCTCTAGATACATTTACAACAGGAATAATTGTTTACAGTTGTCTACTTACCCTTATTAATTATAATAAAGCTTCATTATCTATTAGTTTGTAACTCCTTGCAGCCTATTATACATATGTTTTATTAGATAAAAATAATAATTCAAAGAATTGTAACTTTGTATTAGTAACTAACAAGAGAGCTGGAAAAGGCAATGCCAATACTACTAAAATACTACATTTTATGGAGATTGTAGGTGCTTTGCATAAACCAGTGGTGCCCAACCTGCAGCCCACGACGCAGTTCTATCCGGCCCGTGGCCCGAATTCCAAAGTCTGAATTGGTGCGTATAAGTGTGAATTTGCCAGCTAAAGACAGTCGCAATAGACTGTTACTGTCGCAGTCACGTCTTTATAATGTAAATATTTTTGCACTTGCGACTTTACTATGGAAAATTGTTGCAGTTGTAACTTTAAAATTTGTCACGGTCATTGACGAGGTCCATGACACAGGTGTCGCAAATTTATTTGGCCCCCAGGCTGAAAAAGGTTGGGCATCACTGGCATCAACTAATATGGTAGGAGATTAATTGCAAAAGGAATTTCTCTGTATGCGCATGTGCTGTATTCTGTGCGTATATATTGATGATGTAGTTATATTGGCATATTTCAACCCTTTTTAAAAGGGAGCTGGTAATACAGCTTTATAATGATTTTGGCAAACTTTCATCTGATTGGAGTTTGGAATCTGTATTTTAAATCAGCTATTGGTATACTACTAATTCTAACCCAAGGAATAGGTCATAAGCCATTAAACAGTGTATGAAATGTAGGCCATTATATAAGCCTGTGCAAAAGGCATGTTTGAAAACAATTGAAACTGCCTGTAATACTTAAAGCAACACTAAAGTAAAAAAAATATATATACAACATATTGTTCCTTTAATAAATAATGAAGTACGAGCCAATTCCTGTTTTTTTTTTGTTTTTTTTATAAAACACCTGCACAGTCAGTGATCTGGTGTGGGTCACTGCCTCGTTCCCATCACTACAAAGGCAGTGGTCAGCGGCCGCAGAGCACGTACATTTGAAGCAAACACAGGGAATCAGGGAATCATCGTCAGAGAGGGAAATGTTGTAATCTTGGCCTCTTAGATCCACCTACTCCCTTCCCTTAACCAATCGTTATAGTGCAACTAATGAGTGACAACAAAGGGATGCGCTGGGGAAGGACTGTGTGTAGGAGTGAACAGCGTTGTCAACTTAGCGACTTTGTCACTATATTTAGTGACTTTTATGACCCCACCTAGTGACTTTTTTTTAAAAAAGCAACGAGTGACAAATCTAGCGACTTTCTCTGGTGTAATGTAATAGCAAATCTGCGACTTCGACAATTCTCCCATTGTAAAGTCGTGACCACGACAATTTCTAAAGTTGTGAATGCGATAATTTCCATGGTATTGTCATGACTGCAACAATATTTGCATTATAAAGACATGACATGCAAATTTCCCAATTATGCAAATTAGGCTATCACTTCGTTTAGCAACTTCTAGCGACTTTTAGGAGAGCCAATAGCTACTTTTCTTTCTGAGGAGTTGGCAACACTGAGGAGGAACATTTTACAGAGGGATAACAAGTGCTGCAGAGTGAAGAGGATTTTACTACTGGTAATTGTTTTTACACTTTACAATACTTTAATGGGGCAAACTTTATAAATAGGGTTTACTTACACTTTAAGCATCAGAGTCTGTAGAAGTAGCAACATGTACTGCTCCAGACTCACATGTTTTACTTCATCAGAATAAAATGGCAAATTAGGGGGTTGGTGTTTGACGTAAAGGCAACTGTTCATTAAAAAGTGACAATAAAAACTGTAAACAAATGGTGACAGAACTGGATGCATTAGTCACTTAATAAAGTTAGTGACACATTGTGAGGATGATATCACTGCACTTCATTGGTAGAATTTACATCACTATGCATCCTAATTCTGTCCAATGAACTACACCTCACTACACAAGAAACCATGACCATTGCTGTTCACTTATTCGCTATGAGAATTTGCCATTTAGTGAATAAGGAGAAGTGAATGAGCAACCATTGGAGTGAAGAGATCTGAATTGATGCAAGTTCACTTTAACAGTAGAATTCAGACTTTCATGAGTAATCCCCATGATGTCATTGCACAGAATAATCATACAAGGTAGGGATTTAATGTGTAATATTGTGATCATTTTATTGTCAGCAGTTTTCAATAAGACGGTTTAATTATAGTATAGATACATTCATTTTGAAGTGCTTTTTGTTTGTATGTTTTAGTTACTGTCACTAAGTATACATATTTCCAACACTGATAGAATTAGTATGTGACTGTTTCTTTAAACACAAGGCTATTCTCATAGTGTAAGCTTTCCTACTTTACACAAGAAATTAAACTTTTCCTTGTTCACAAATAATTCTTTTTTTTTTTCAATGAATTTGCTTGTTTTTGTTGTTTGTATAGAATTAATTCCTTTCTCTATGGTAGGAAATTTACTCAGTGCAGGAAGGGTGCAAACATCAGATTAAAGCTATTGCTGGACTGGTAAAAACAAACAACTTTTCCCATTGTATATTAAAGGACCAGTAGCATCTCAGAAAACAAAAAGAAAATATTTGCTTTGGAATGGCAGCGATTCTTCACATCCCAGCTCTAAAATGTGATACTTCATCTCAATTTCTATTGCTTTATTGCCAGTTTCATGACTGTAGCCATCTTATTTTTTAAATAAGCCCTCTCTTTCTGTGGAACGTTAGATAATACATAGCGGTGAGTCTATTTAATAAAACATAACAAAAAAAAAACAAAAAACAAAATCCTTAAAAATTGCTTTGCATCCATTTTTTATTCATCAAAGTAAGAATTCAGCTGACGAAGTAAATTTTTATCATTGTGGGTGGCTACGCTTCGATTCTCTACTCCTTATTCACAAAACAGAGGATTCCGATAGCCAGTGCTTTTTTTGTAAAAAAATATTTGCCGGTACTGCTCCTAACTCAGCACTAACACAGCCAGCCACTGTCTGTCTGAATGACCTGATCAGTCATCAGATTTTCCGGTACACCGTACCGGCTCGTACCACCGCAAAAAAAGCACTGCCGATAGCAAAGACGCGATCACTAGCTGTCTCTTGCGTAATGTGGTGTAGTCAGTCAGACAGTAGGATACCTGTAATCAGCCCCCTGATTTGCCACTTCTATCTGGCAAAGTAAAACTGCTGAATGCTACACAATATGCCTTGTCGAATTCGCTACTGGGACAGATTTCGATGATAGTCAAATTACCATTGCATGTGCATGTGTTGCGATGTGCTCCGTACGTCCGCAACTATTGTATGCATCTGAATTAGTCTCAAATTCACCACATCGCAGATTTTAACGAATACCCAAATGTGGGGAGATGGGTAACACATTTGAATTCAAACATTTATGCGACTATTCAGCCTTTCATGAATAAGCCCCTTCTAAGTGTAAAAGTGCATTGTAGTCATGCATAGAACCAATCAAATAACTGCACTAGCCCAAGAAATTCTAACTGCTGATTGGTTTCTCTAGGTACATCTTTCTATATTTTGCACACATGGCACGAACTATTGACATTCAAATATCGCTAAGCGCTACAGCACTAGGATATTCTTTATTTTCAATGTCAGTTTTCTCATATATCAGCGCATTAACCTTAAAAATTATCAAGAAGCCCCTATACTGCATACCATAAATGCTTACCAAAATTAAGGGGGGAATTCACCAGTGAGTGAAGTGAGCTCCGAATCCTTCGGCTCACTTCGCACACGGTGTTATGCGCTCGATGATGTCCTGCACGCGGACATCAGCGAGCACTTTAAAGGGATTCTAGTCTTGGCGAGACCAAAAGAGTTGCCTCGCCAAGACTGGAATCCCTTTAAAGCGCTTGCTGATGTCCGCGTGCAGGACATCAGCGAGCGCATAACACCATGTGTGAAGTGATGCGAAGGATTCGGAGCTCACTTCTCTCAATGGTGAATTCCTCCCTAAATCTCTTAGTTTTAAAATGAAGCATATCCCATTAAAGAATCCTGACATTCAGTAAAGATAAATTGGTTTCGGCACACTGTAGTCATTTGATACAGGATAAGTATTTTAAGCTCTCACAAGTCTCGTGTGTTGTGATTCCGCAGGGGAAGGGAGGGGGAGCAGTTACACAGTATGAATGTGGGTAGGGGAAGGGAGCAGGAAGTATCTGTGCAGGATTGGGCAGTGGCAGAAAGAGGGCACTATCAAACAAGCTCAACAATATGTGTATTGCACTGGGATTCATTGTCACACCTTCAGTGACAGACATTCTAACACCTGCACTGGGATTCATTCTCACTCCTTCAGAGACAGGCATTCTCACACCTGCACTGGGATTCATTATCACACCTTCAGTGACAGACATTCTCACACTTGCACTGGGATTCATTCTCACACCTTCAGAGACAGGCATTCTCACACCTGCACTGGGATTCATTCTCACACCTTCAGTGACAGACATTCTCACACCTGCACTGGGATTCATTCTCACACCTTCAGAGACAGGCATTCTCACACCTGCACTGGGATTCATTCTCATACCTTCAGAGACAGGCATTCTCACACCTGCACTGGGATTCATCCTCACACCTTCTTCAAAGCCATTTGCTCAGCAAACACAATAAAGTACATCTAAATAAATAAATGCATCCACATTTTACAAAAATATTCAGGGTTATGATTTTAATTTGTCTTTATTTCTATACATCAGCAGCTTAGTTCTATTATAATTTTATATATTAATCTATATTCATTATAAAAAGGATGTCCCTTTAAAGTTGAGTAATTTACTTATTTAGAAAATGATAATACATTTTTTTATTGTTTGCTGTTGCTGTCAGTCCTTTACCACTTATGAAAGTGAAACTAGTGGCAGAGTGTAGTAATTACAGTCAGTGTGAAGCTGATTAGCTACAGCTTCCTGCCAGAACTTCTGCAGTGATGTCACAGGTCAAAATTAATTGATGTATTCAAAATGGCTGCCATCAGTGTGCTCTGCAAACTTCAGTGGGACAGTAGAGACTACAGAGTGATCTGTGATTTAATACAACGATGTGAATTTTCCTGTCAAATTCTCAGACAGCGAATTCCCATAGGAAATACGCGACTGCAACAATTTCCCCATTGTAAAGTCAGGAGCGTGACAATTTTTTTAAATTGCGACTGCAACAATTTTCCATAGTAAAGTCGTGACCCCGACAATATTCTCATTATAAAGATGGGACTGCGACAGTAGCAGCCTATTGAGACTGTCTTTAGCTGGCGAATTCACACCTATAACATGTTGGACTTTAGTGAATAACCTCCTGAATCTTTATCGATATTACTGAACCTAAAACATGACAACATAACAGTAAATATATTCCCTTCAAAATATATTGCAGGGATAATATCCAAATAATACATTTGGATTTTCCAACAAAGATCTGCACTAGGAGACCAATGTTCTTAGTAAAAAAAAGACCGTTGACTGTTGTGATACATATTTATCACTTCCTTCTGTAAAATACATACATTTTAACTCGCTAATACAAATGTAGTCTCTCTAATATATGCAATATATCCCAACAGAGATTTTCTTTTCTGAACTGTAAGTGATTGTTAAGAAAATGTCAGTTTTTCAAACTAGAATGGTGCAGAGGTTAAAGGAAAAAGTAATCAATTAGCTCCAAGTGTTGTTTTTTTCAGGTGAAATGGGCCTTAAATAATTCCCAAACAGAGTAAGTAAATCCAATTCAAAGGCTCTTAGATGCACAGACAGAGCTTAGATGTGGCGTAAAAGGAAGAACATTCCTAACATGGTTGTCATGCATTCTTGGTCTCCTATGATGATTTACAAAGCTTCAGGTCTGCTTCTGATTAGATAATTGCAATCTTTTTGTTTGTTTCATAAGAACAGAGATTCTGGTGCAATGAATGAAGGAAAGGTATATAAACCCTGCAGAAATATGGACTCATTAGCTGAGTAGAAAACGTTAAGAACTAATTAAAAATTGGAGTGAATCTGTGTTAGATGAAAGTAAAACTATTCCGTGATATGGAAAGATGCATTTTACGTGTGATGAATCCAGCTTCCCAGTTACGTTTGTACTGACAGTTTCAAACATTTAGGTCCCAAAATATCGGATAAATTGAGCTTTGAAAAGGGGCAAAATTTCTTGTCTTGATTTTGATTTGTTTTGGGGTTTTTTCTGCTTTCCAGTTTGGATTTCATTTCATCATATACTGAAAAGTAAAACACTGAGTGATACAAATAAGAGTGGACCTTTGTGCTTTTATCCATGGGCATGTCAAGGGCCACAAGCCCATGGCTTTGTAGGACAAGAAGGATGACTCCCAATGCAGCCCTGTGTTCTGCCCTGGTGCATCAGAAGATCCTATGATGTCATGATTTCATGTAGCCCCCCCCCCCCCCCTAAAGAGACTTCTACAAATGCCTATGGTTGCTTCTTCCTTGTTTTTTGACACAATTTTACCATTTTCATTGGTCATTGCGTCCCTTTTGGACAAGTAAAAAGGTAAAAATATTTTGAACTTTTGATTTTCAGGCTCCATATTTCACCATCCACTACAACTTCGAACGTGAGACTTACCATCAGTTTATAGACAATCATCTTGGCTATCTCATACCTAAATTGGACTTGCAACTATTTAGCACATGATTAGTTGTGCAAATACTTGTTGATTATTTTCTATAAACTGATGGTAGTCTCACATTCAAAGCTATAGTGCAGAGGTCGGCAAAGTGTGACTGCTTAGCTGCCTGTTGTGGCTCGGAGCGTATCTCCCTAGCCCCACCCATGACCTCTCACACTTCTTATCATTGGATATCATGTGATCGGGAGAATGCACTCCTCCCCCTTTGTGGCTTGAAAAAATAGGTCCCCGCTGATGGAGGAGGAATCGAAATGGCTCCCTCCTCTTCTAAGTTTGCTGACCCCTGCTGTAGTGGATGGTGACATATGGAGCCTGAAAGTCAAAAGTTCAAAACATCGTTACCCTTTTGCTCGTCAGTGTATACTTCAGCCAATATTTCTACAGTGCAATAAAATTGTTTACACCCTATATAAAAATAACCCAATTTATTCTTGTGTTTATATAGACTTGAAAGCAAGGTGATATTAGAGAATAATCAGTACCGTTTACATCTAAGTTTTTCTGCCATTTTGATCAGGTTCATAGTTTTTGTTTTTATTATTTAGCAGGGTCAACTTCAATTCAAATGTCCCTGGGAGAGAAATGTATCATTTATCAAAGAATTCAGAGATAGTACATTTGACCATCGTAGCCACCAACAAGATGCTAAACAAAACAGTAGTCTCCTTGATTATATGAATCGTAAATATATATTATGTTTAATGCTGGTTTAGGTCGCCCTTTATTGTTATAGGTGAGCATGTCCAGAAGCAGTTTTACATCAGAATTCTGCTTCTGGGCAGGAAGTGAAGAGGATCGCAGCTCTATGCAAGACAGAAGACATCGGCGTGTGGGCGAGAGCAGAAGGCAGCGTTGGACTTCTTCCCCCTCTCCCTTAAGAATGACTCCTAGACCGAACACGCTTTAGTTCCTCTTTAACTAATCTTATATATTGAGAGAAACTGATTCCTACCAGATATGTTTCAGCTTTATTAAAGTTCTTGAATTGGAACATTTTTTTACATTATTAACAATTCCTAATGCTGAAGTGTGTTTTGGGCCATGAATTGTAATTTGAGAAAATCAGGTAATTCAGTAGAGCTAAACTGTACAGCAAAATGACATTTCTGTATTAAATTCCACCCCCGATAAAAACACAAACTATTCATTTGAGGTCTATGGCATAACAAATCAGCTGTGAAATTCATAAACCTCAAACCAAAGACATGTTTTGAAATGTGTTCATCTCTGATCATCATTTACACAGAGTAAAATATTTCTTTGTGATTTTCCATAGAGAAAGAAAAATTGCTGGACACTCACTGCCAACTTATCCCCAAGTATCTGCTTGGCACCAGCAACAGAGATAATCTGTCCCAGCTTTCACTGTAGCGCAGGATTCAGCAGGCAAATATTCCCTGTATCCATCAATCATTCCTGGAAACTTTACAGATTTG
>WMED01011061.1:338-15452 GCA_019650415.1 Pipa parva | reverse complement strand
ATCTTTTTATGTTGACTCCTTAATTATCAAGGATTCTTCCACAAGAACAGCTCCAGCCTTAACTGACCACCATCACCACCACCATCATGGACAAGACTTCCTCTTGCCCATCAGCATGGCATCCCCAACAGTCATGTCGGTTACTGCACCTGTCTGTCCCTCCAGAAAAAGTGGAAGTTTTTGTGTCTGTCCTATGTGTGTCACTTCACATCTACACACCACCCGAAATAGCATCCCATTGCTAAAAAGCCAGTTCCAAAGTGGGGAGGCTCAATTTTGCCAGAGAATGAATCAACAGCCAACTCCAGCTATGGTCCACCCAGCTCACTCACCTGTCTGCAGTCCTGCTTACAATGTTACAGACCCCCGAAGATTCCACTGCTTGTCCATGGGTGAGCAATACATTGTTGTATTTGATACCTGTATATAAGTTACATTACTTTTTTAAAGTTGTCATTTACTAACAAACTGTAAACTAGAAAGCATTTTGTGACTTGTGTGAGTGCAAATATCATCATGAATTGTGTTATATTCCTGGCTGCATAAATATGGTCAATGCACGCAGAATTATATTAAGTACATAGATTTATTACGGCAAAATTATTATATTACTGTGAACAATATTTACTGAAAAAAATCAATGGTCCTACATATGTGATCCAAATAGAATATAGACTTAATGCAAACCCTGACAGAAAATTAATTTGATGAAAACCATTCCTTTATTAAGTTATTATCCTGATTTAAATCACTTCAGTTGTAATAAAGATGAAACGGGGACACTGGTTAGGAGTCAAATATGTTAACATTAGTTTTATATAATTTTCTTAGATTTTTTTATATTCTTATCTGCAGGAGGCCCAGAGAACAATCAGGTTCAGAACGGCAAACGAATGAGGACTGCTTTCACCAGTACACAGCTTCTGGAACTGGAGAGAGAGTTTTCCTCCAACATGTACCTTTCCAGACTGAGGAGAATTGAAATAGCCACATACCTGAACCTGTCAGAAAAACAGGTAAAGATCTGGTTCCAGAACAGGAGGGTGAAACACAAGAAAGAAAACAAGAGCTCACAAAGAAACATTCATGGAGGATGTAAGTGTACAGGTATTCAAGGGCATTACCCTAGATCAGAAGATGAAGATTCGTTGTCAGCAACATCTACAAGTGAAGACAAAGAGGTATCACCTTTATAGGTTGCTATATCCAGCTCTACGCGGTGACTGTAAGGTGTATTGCACTTATAAACTTCTCCATCCATCTTCTATGGAAAGTCTATATGGTCATCCTGTATGTGACCAAAACGTTGAGACTTTGGAATGACAGGTCCTAATTTGAGTGTGTGAACCATTTTGTAATTCTTTATTAGTCACACTGTACAGAATCCAGATAGTTCAATGTCTAGTTTTGGGTATTTTATTTTGTAAATAATGTTTTTTTACAGTAGATTTTTTGCAACAAATCTGTAAATAGTTTAATGTCCCAATGTTTGCAAGATCATCTGCATGTGAATAGTTTTATACAAAGTTATATTTATATTTATTTAAATAAACAAATATATGCATAAAAAGCCTTCTTCTTTTGAACGTGTTCTTGGGAGACACATGTTCATAAAGCACCATGCGGATTTAGGGCTCATTCACAATGGTATATCTATAACTGCAGCTAGTAGCAGGTAAAACTGCTACAATTTTCCAAATAAAAATCCAGTTTTAAATGCTACACTATCAATTTGATATTTAATTGCATGTCGTGTATGTAACAATGCATTTACTGGTTGTCATTGTAATACATGTTATATTAGCTGCAATTTTAACATTTCAATCTATATTAGTTTGGGATCAGAAAGATCATACATTTTAGTTGAGTTATATGTTATAATGCAATTTGGTAAAAGTCATTTCTATGGGTATTGGTGCTTTATAGGTACATGTATGATTTCATAGGCATTACCTAGTACATGAAGCTGTGGGCAGCACCTGACCATTTTACTTACTGTAGTTATATGTTATAATGATAATATTTTCTGCAGTATTGTATGACTTTGGCAGTGGTGAATGTTGTAGTGGTATATAAATAATTAAAAATAAAAACAGAACAGCTATAGCAAGCAGAAACACATATAAAGACATCTTCTAGCGAAAGAAATGGCGATAACGCAGTGAAAAGTAGCAAAATGGATAAAATTGTGGCGAATAGGTCCAGATGAACTTTATAAATTATAGAGGCACATTTACTGAAGTCGAACAGGCTTTATAACTAGTAAATGCAGGAGAAACACCCTACATTTAACTATATCACTGGTTTCTCCTCTTACTAAACTGTTCAAAAAACATTTTATCTCCCAAAAGAATTCACCACCCTCAGGCTGACGTAAACCCATTTGTGGGTTATTCACTAAAGACCGAATTGTTGCATATAGGTGCGAATTCGCCAGATACAAACAGTCGCAGTAGGGTGCTACTGTCGCAGTCGCGTCTTTATAATGAGAATATTGTCGCAGTTGCAACTTTATTATGGGAAAATTGTCGCAATCTTAACATTAAATAATTGTCGCAACTTTACAATGGGGAAATTGTAGCAGATTTGCTATGGGAATCCGGTGTTTGCGAATTCAATAGTCAAATTCGCATCTTAGTGAATAACCCCCATTGTTCCCTATGGAGTTGGTCCTGTCATTTAGCCCAAGTCCAAAATATTTCCTCATTGTTAAAGAGACATGGATATTAATCTGTAATGGAAGGAACCCTCATGGAAAAGCATTGCAAAGTTTCCTCCTGTTAATGGATCGAGAACGATTTATTTAGATGGGGAAATGTTTTTATCCATCCATTGTAAATCAGCGCAATCAAAAAGTACAGGGAAACAAAAGTTGACAGTGAAATGAATTGATCTGGTAGAACAGATGTTAGTAAATATGCCCTTAGAGCAAATTTTTTTAAAGGTGAAAAGGTCATTTTTTACTGAAAAATTCAATAAAAAATATGTGAAAATTATCAAACAAAAATGTAATATTGCGATATCAAATTTTAATGTTGAAATTATCAATATTACGGATTTATCCATAGAAATAAGCAGATTGAAAAGTTTCGATTGAAAATTTGATATCGTGATATTGAATTTTCGATATTGCAGTAAACTAATTTTATTTTGTATAAATGACTATTCAATATCGCTTCGAAATTATCGCGATATTGATATATTTCGATTTTATGAAATTTCACCCTAAATTGCTGTTTGTGTCTTGTGATTGAACTAAACTCCCAGCATGCATCATTAGCAAGCCTGAAAGTTTCAGTTCAGTCCCTGTGAAAGAGTCACTAGTTCACTTTACTGCTCAGTAAAAAGTATAACTTTTAGTTCTCTCTAATTACATCCATATGAAGAGTTTCAGGCCTCTTTTACACTACTGTGTTTTTGGTACGATTTAGTTAGACTGACCGCTTAGATGCTAGCATATTACATTGTTCTCAATGACAGTCACACTCAATTATTCACATTACATAATATATACTAGCGAGTGTCCTCTTGATCTGCAGCATGCTGCATTGTGGTGATTTCTTGTGAATCTGCTAGAAACTCACATTCCCATTCATGCCTATGGAGTCACAAAAGAATAGTCTGACACTGTGATATTTAAGCATTTAGGGGGTTATTCATTAAAGTTCAAATTGTTGAGTATAGTTGTGAATTTGCCAGATAAAGACAGTCGCAATAGGCTGTTATTGTCGCAGTTACGTCTTTATAATGAGAATATTGTGGCAGTCTTGACTTTATTATGGGAAAATTGTCACAATCTTAACATTAAAAAATTGTCGCAGCTTTACAATGGGAAAATTGTCGTGGATTTGCTATGGGAATCTGCTGTTTGCAAATTCGACAGTCGAATTTGCACCTTAGTGAATAACCCCTTAGTCTTATGTGATTTGATGTAATTTTTTTAAAATCACATGCAGCTGACTGTAAGAAAAATACAGTGGAGTTAGACCTGAATGCATCAAACTCATTAGTGTCAAACCAGCTTTATGGGCAAACAGAATGTACATGATCTAATATCCTACTAGAGGTGTCTGTTTTCCATCTTTTTTCTTAATTAGAGTTTTGCAATTCCATCTGAAAACTTGGTTTATCTATCTAACAGAAAGACTTCCATACTATCTAAAATAAGGGCATTGATTGGTCCTGTTGCTTATATAATGTTCCAGTTCACATGGTTCCTTTGCAGTCACTGATATGAGAATGTACTGTATGTATATATGTATGTATATTTTTATTTATAAACGCCACAAGGTTACACAATGCTGTACAATCCAACAATACAGTTATAATACAGACAAGGGAAGTGCGTAACAAAGAGCAAGTGAAGTAAATTACAAGTATATATTCAAGAAAATGCATCACTCTAAGTGCCAGTCCATGACTGAAACAAGAAGATGGAGGACCCTGCCCCATAGATCTTACAGTCTAAATAAGTAGCGCTTAGTGGTTTCTATTCTGAGTGAGGTCAGGTTCAGAGAGACTAACGTAATAGTACAAGAGATTGATTACAGAGAAAAGCCTTAGCAATGGAAACACAATAATGCTGACATATGGGGATTATTGACATATATGGCTTTAACACAAAAATAGATAAAAAAAACATAAAATGCTGTTTTATTCCATTAGCATTTACATCAAGATCACAAAAGTTTTAATAAACAAATATACTTTTTTTTACTACTACAGCTAATCCTACAAGTTTCCATTAAATGTCAAATTACAATTTTGATTTATTTTACAAAATCTTTTATAGTGTAAAAAACATTTGAACAGCAAAGCACAGCTACTACTGCTTTTAATCTTTTATGCCCATGGGGTTGAATAAAGTTTAATTTTACCGTACTTGTGGAGTGCCGGAATCCTTGTTTGTATATCAGCAAAATATTACATCAATCAGTAGTACAGGCTGATGATGTAATTATTCTCTCCTGGATGTACCTGTATTCTGCAGTGCAGCAGTGCTCTTTAAAGTGTGATTTATGGCAGGAGGCAGACTAGCGCTTTGTAAGCACTGCGTTTTTAAAAAAGCGCGTCCCAAAAATATGCCAGCATAAGCAGACGTGTATTTTCAGGACATGCTTTACAATGGGTACTTACATGTCATGTGTAAAGCTACTTCTGCATTCCCTGCTGCTCCTATCCCATTGCATTGCTCGCATTGCATCCCTACGCTCCCTAAAAACATGACATGAAGTGGCCTAGCACATGGTTACGCCAATGTGACCGGATCAGGTAAGTATAATGGGGGTTTGTTATAGCATTTTTTTAAAACTTAGTGCTTAGAAGCGCTAGTGTGAACGATGGGCTTATAACCATATTTTGAACTACTTGGTGATGCCTTTCCATGATTAACATCATAACAAGCCATGACAGGACACTTTCTGTATGGTTAAGCATTAGCGACAGTGCAGGGTAATTATTGGCAAAGTAATCAGTGCGCAAACAACGTGTTTGTCTAATGATTGTTGAACAAATTGTAAACAAACTACAAAGTCAAGTCATTTAAAACAATCAGCCTTTCTGTTGGCCTGACATATATTGCTTTAAAAATAAACACAGAAATGTGCCAATGCAATTTGCCTATATGTTAGATGGTTTATATTATAAGCACTGTCTGTTTATGCCTACTGGTAATGGAAAATTAAACATAAACATGTATTACATTAGGAATAATTATAGCAACATAAGATAATGAAAACTGGCAAATTGCCTGGCATCGCTGCATCTATGGGCAGGTGAATGTGCCATTTTCCTCACCCAGATGATTGGGTGTACTGCACAACCATCACCCATATAAAAAAATCAAGATGTAGGAATCTCACAATGTGGCTATAAGAGATTACTGCTATGCTGAATCACATGTGTGTACACAGATCCTAATGTAGCCCAGAGTAATAGATTATATATGGGGCACATTTATTATAGTCGAACAGGCTTTATGACTAGTAAATGCAGGAGAAAAAGCCTATATTTAACAATATCACTGTTTTCTCCTATTTACTAAAGTGTTCAAAGACCATTTTATCACCCCAAACCTCAGGCTGGCATAAACCCATTATTCACGATGGAGATGGTTCTATCATTTAGCCTAAGTCCAATCACAATTTGAAAGCGTCTACAGACAAAAGGACCACCACCCCACACTCTACAATGAACAGAAAGAAGAAACGGATGTCCAAGGAACTACAATATAAGCTGTTTAATGTGCCATCTTCATAAACTTATACACAAGCCTTTTCTGAACCTAACATAAAGGTAAACATTGCTTTGTAGCAATCCTTTGCAGGTATTCTACAGGCAGCTTTCATACTACCCCAACTTGAGGACAATGAAATACAAGGGGGATTCATCAACTGGGGCAAACATTACAGAGATCTAGTAACATACAGAGATCTAGTAACATACAGCAACAACCAATCATATGTTGTCTTCTATTATGCTTAATTCCTAATACCAGAGAATGCTGACTGCTGATTTGTTGTCGTGGATTACTAGATCTCTGTAAATGATTGCTACTGTTGATGAATTCCTCTGTTTTTCACCTGTGTTTTCATGCAGAAACAAGACTCCCCAGTATACTACACTGGCACATATCAGTAATAGTATGGTGGCATGTGGGGGAGCTGCACAAGGCACTTTGCCAACAGAAGAATACATTACACTGGTCCAACTTGTATTAAATGAATTAAAGATAACAATTAATTAGGCAACAATCATATCATATACCATCTATGTTTACTATGCTTTCTGGGAATTTTTATGACGGTGTATGAAATATGTAAAACAACTCATGTTTATCTAGTTGTATATCAAAAAGCAAGACAACTCACTGTATGCTTTATCATTAACTATCTATATGAAATACAGCAAATATGTCTTTATTATGTTGTATGAAATTTGCAATACAAGTGATGTTTGTTTTGAAAATAATATATCAAACATTTAGCACAGCTCTTGTTTATCATTATACAACCCTGTATATTTTAGAATTTTTGTTTTTCCTCATTGTTGTATATACAAAATCAAATACAACCAGGTTTACTAAGTAATAAATAATATGTAATATAACTGGGGTTTGTTATCATTATAATTGAGTCAGCATGAGTTATAATGTTTATTCTTTACAAGTAAAAGGGTACTAGATAACTGAATTTTGGATCTTGATCCAGGTAATTTATTCTGATTGCTATATTTGGAGTTGGGAAGGAATTTTTTTCCCTAATATGAGAATAATTGGCTCTTGCCTCATGGGTTTTTTGCCTTCCTCTGGATCAACATTACAGGAAAATAGGCTGAACTGGATGGACTTGTGTCTTTTTTCAGCCTTATAAACTATGTTACCATTTTACGTTATCATGGTATATCCAGTATGCATGACAAATCACATTCCTCTCAATAGTGTATCATGTAATGGAACCCTTATTTTACTCTGACCATTATGGTCATAAGCCATAATCACCATTCATTGTATATTGAAATGCAATAGGATTTCTTTTTATTGTAATTATTATATAAGAGTTATGTAATACAACCTCTGTTTATCATAATCAGTAACAATCCCAATGATAATTATCATTAACTGCCATGTAATAAAAATGATAGCTTCTCTGATCATTACATATCAAACATGTACACAGCTCTTGTTTTTTTGATCATTGTTTTAGAACCATGTAATCCATCTCATGTAACAAACATGTAATGAATCTCTTCCAGATCATTAGAGGAACTCATTCATAGCATTTGTATTTAATTAGCTGGCCCAATAATACCAGACCGTACCCCCTTTGCTCTTAGTTAATAAGAGGCATTGAGGGAAGTGGCAGTCACACATTCCATGACAGCCAGCAGCAGGGTGTGAATGGCATTAATCCCTTCCTAGCTATACCTGTTAAGTGAATGGCCGTGAGAAAAGAGCTGGTTGTCGGCTATAGTGAGCTCAGTACAATAGATACAGGGGCTAAAGTGTTCCATGAAATGAATACTTGCTCTGTGTATTTTGGAATTGTTTCTTTCACCATTCTCCGTATGCTCTGAGAATATTTAAATGACTATAGCTTTCTGTAGCTTTTTTACAGTTAGATTTCCTTTCCCAGATGTAATGTTTATGTGAGACAGGGCCACTATCATAAACCACTTGGTTTGCTGATGCTCAGTTGGATTCTCTGGCCACTTGAGTTACAGTATAAATGATTTATATTGGACCTTACCAAAAGATGGCCTTTATTATAAGTACCCCTTCTCCTGCACAATGGCTAAGCTGCTGAATCAAAGATATTATTGCAGATAGTAAAATGGTGGCACGGTGAGGTGTGCAGCTGTAGGCAGTAGGGGTAACAGTCTACTGATTACTTACGCTAGATGTAGTCTATTAGCCCAGTATGTGTAATCGAGCAGGGGAAAAATGTCATTCTTTATAAGTACAGTGAGATTAGCAGTTAACAGAGCTCATTATGGAGAACACTGTTGGAGTTATAGATGGTATGAAGAGAAACTGGAGATTTGATACAACCTGGAACACAATACATACACAATTCTTATCCTGAGGCAAATTGCTCATACTGGGTTTGATACCAGCTGAAAATTTGTAAAACTAGCTTCAAAGAACAGTTGTGTATGGTCAAATCTGATTTTAATTTGAACCAAACATATAGTCCACATTTAACTAATCACCAGCTTTATTTTATGTAGAAGACGGTGATAATCAAATACAATTTGTCTTAGACCTAATTGTGTTTTTCAATGATTTCTATTTCTGCTTCTCTCTAAACTGCAATTTAAAATCTAATCAATTATGGTTGCTATGGTCACTGACTCTAGCAACCAGACATCAGTTGTGAATGTGAGTCTAAATCCTTCACTATAATAGCCCGTGTTATTATTTTTTCCTATATATCAGTTCATACTGTGTCCTATATCGATCCAAACCAGTGTTAGGTTGCCACAAAAGCAAAAAAAAACAAACAAAAATGGCAAAGTGTCTAAAATAACCAGTTCACAACAAAATGGTTTTTTCTTCCTCTTTCTCTGTTTTAATTGGCTTCATTTTTCCTATAAATGCTTACAGCTTGTTTACAGCTAGAGTTGTGTTGTTGTAAGTAATCTTCATTCTTTGGTGTATACAACAAACATTGTGAACTGTTACTATGGTGTTACAGTTTTTTCAGCTTTTTACTGGGTTTTGTACTGGTTCTGTAACACTCCATTATTCTTAATGCAATTTTAAAAACAGGTTTAGGGCACACCTGTCTTCAGGGGGTATAAAACGTTTTCCGTTTAATGGATCATAAGATGGAAAATTGATGTTATATGGAAAGACCTGTATTCTCTATCAGATGTACTGTATATGTGATGGAGAAAGGGTTAAATTGAGATTGTGTAGTACTTTATCACATTTTGGTATTTAATGGTCATTGTGTAGCACTTTGTTTAAAAACTGAAGAAAGGAGGAACTGTGAGACAATTCACCACATTGCAGCAAATTACAATCTTTGCTAAATATCTCAAATTAAAGGAGTACCATTTTGTCAGAAGATCATGCATCAATGAGACAATTCACACTTTAATAAATATGTCCCTTAAATGTTACTACTCTGTAATCTTGATAAAGTTGCCCCACGGGAACAAAACACTTAATTTTAACAAAAGATTTCAATTAATTTTCAAATCCTGTTTTTGGATTTGTTTAATGACAAGCAAATGTACCTTGAAGCTCAAAAAGAAGGTTAGAATTAATCCAGTACACTGTGGAGGCACTGCGAAGGCCTATATTTTTTTCTGAGCACAACTGATCCAATGATTAGGTCAGTCATACCTAGACTTCATATTTCTTGCCTCAGCCATCAATGCTTAAAATTTATTTTTCGCAGAAATAAAATGAAGGTTTTGTTGGAATCCCTAGCAGGGTTACAGGGCTACAACTGCTTGAGATGATTCTGAATATCTCAGTGGCTATTTATCAGTTGCTAAAACAGTGTTCTGCAAGTCACTGTTCAGGGTCCATGGGCCATCACCAACACCGCTCAGTGGACCTTGTTCCTCACTGGTTAGATTTTCCTGCCAAAAAGTGGGTTGCATTTTCAATGCTGAGGCCCCCAACTGCTGTAGGGCTATAGTCTTTCATGGCTGAGTCGAAGCTGTAGGCTTCAGAAAACCATTTAGTCACTGTTTCATTAGGCTCTATTTGAACCTTGCAACATGTGGTAATTTCTGGGGCATGCTGAAAAGGAGGGATTATGTAGGAGGAACACAAGGAAATTAGCTAACGGTTAATTTAACTCGTTTTCTGGTAGAATTTTCGATACATTCCTAATTGACTGAGGAGGCAGGTGAAGTCTCACTCCCATGCAGACTCATTCACGGTGGGAATAAATGGCTCTTTTTCAACCTCACTCTGCTCACAATATATCATCAGGGAAAAGACATGCAATGAATATGTTGATTTTTTTTTTTATTAATGGAATTACTCCCTGCGTTGCAGGTGTGAGATTCAGTGGAGGAAAAAAAAAAAAAACCAAGTCTGTAGTGGAACACAATGAACAATGAAACGAGAATTTTATTAGCTTGATGTGTCAAAGACCTAGTTTTAACCTGTCAAAACATGAATGGATATTTTAATCTCTAGAGTCGCCTATCAGTTAGAAATGTTAGATTCTCATCCAAATAATAATTAGCAGCAATTCCCTCTAGTTATCTGCCTAATCAGTTTCATATATTTACAGCTCAACTGAAAATCTGATTAATATCTAATAGGGTGAACGTCTTCTGAAGAAAATCTGAACATAAGCCAGTAAATGCTGGGTCATTTAAATTCTACCTAGTTCAAAATGCATTCAGTGGGAACATATTTCCTTTAATTTGACTGATATTCCTTAAGCAACTATTAAATAAAAAGAATGAGTCAGTAAGCAGCACCATATATAAACTGATATATGCAAAGCGTCATGAACCAATAGATTAAAAAAATTAAAAAAAGCAAAAGTCCAGATTTTAAAAATAAAGCATTGCACGCATTAAACATAGGCAGAGTATTCTACATAACAAAGAATAATTAAGCTTTCCATTGAGGAGGTTCAGCAGCTGGTTGCCATTGGTAAAAGAGTGGGAGGATACTCGAATATATTAATTGTGTTTAAAGTTTTTTGTTTTTTTTTTAAAGTCCATTATTTGAGTAAGGGTGGAAGTGTGTGGGTAAAAGGATGTAGAAGGGATGAGGACTTTTTTTTTTTTTTTTTGGATCTTTTCCACCTGAACAATCTTGCCTCTATTCTAGCATTGAAAGACACACTTGTCATGGATCAAGAGTTTATTTAAATCCATGCGACCCTATAGATAAGGGGGAGGAAAGAGCTTCTGGGTAATACAGGGAAATGTGATAGAAGTGAGATGGGTGGAAGCGTGTCTTATCAATTCTTCCTTAGCCCAGGTCAACACACAGCACGATCCTTCTTGTGACATGCAGTAAAAGAAAATAGATATATATTTTTTGTGCATGTTTGTACTGATATATGAGTGTGTGTTTTAAATATATATATATATATATATATATATATATATATATATATATATATACACACATACACTGGCTTACATTTGTAGTTAGGTTAACATGAGCAAGAAAGTGTTCTCATTTCAACCCATGATTCAATACAGATCAGCATATAAACCCACAATGTTCCACTCTAGTGGTGCGGCTTAACAAATAAACAGTCTGAATGCAGTCAGCCATTGTCCTAAACTCTTTCATAAGCACTGAGCTGTGAGATATACAGTATTCAAAGCCATCTAACTCAAATGTGTAACAGTTTTGCTATAGGTCTAAAGGAAGTAAGGCACAAGTACTAAGGCTTTTTTGTAACAAACACATTGTAAAGAATAGAAAGCACTATTCAGAAGGTTTTCATTTAACTCTAGTGAAGCCATAGAGTTACTGGTGAGAAGAATTCACTTTCATTGATTTTCTTGTGGTTCCTGCAGTGAGGTGATAGACACTGTAATTTAGCCAATTAAAAGAACCCTCCCAATAATAGACCTGTTTTTTTCTCTCTGTTAAACTGGAAAAAAAAAAAAAAAACAACACATTTCTCTGTTTTAAGCTAACTTCTAAAATAGTTTGTAGGTTGGTGAAAAGGTTGAAAAGGTTGTAAACAAATAAAAATAAAAGTAGCATTTAACTTTAATTGCCTCATGTAGCTAAAAATGAAGCCTGCACTTTAAGAGAATACTACTATGATACAGTACTACAACATAGTGAATTATTTATATAAAGCTAAACCCCTAATATTGTGTGTGTGGCGCTACATACAGTGTTAGCACATTTTCACATTTTATATCTTACTGTGTTTCTTTATTTTGCATTTTTCCTACTTAAAGGCTCTTTGATCCATCCTATATTTTTTTTAAAAGAACAGTATCACAAAAAAAGTAAATGCCTTAAATGCATTTATAGTTACTATATTTTCAACTTGTGCTTCCAAGTCTTCAAAATTGTGTCTAGAAAGTATGACACTTAGCAATTCCTGTTCTAAGTATGGTATGTATTATCCAAAGCATTACAAAATCCAATGGGAGTGGAAGAGGTCTGGTTGACAAAATATTGGCTGCTATCAGTAAAAATAAAAACAGGCAGAAAGCAATAACATTCATGAATTTGACTTCAAAGATAACATTCTTACAAGTTCTGAATTTGAATAACTGCCATGATAATCCAAATGGATTTTTTTTTAAATATTTTTTTACTAGTCCTTCAAATATCATGGTTTGGTCAAACAGGAAAACAGTTATGAATTTTTAAACACTTTCGAAGATGTCTGGAAAGTTGTTTATTTTCTTACACAATCCTCATAAATGACACATCAAACATTCACCATGGGATTCCTCCTCCAAATAAGCTAGTTACTCATCCACTTACTGGGGCACTTTTACTAAAGTCGAACAGACTTATTGAATAGTAAATGCAGGAAAAACAGCCTGTATTTAACAATATCACTGTTTTCTCCTATTTACTAAACTGTTCAAAAACATTTTGGGGGTAATTCAGGATAGTGCGAAGTGAGGTGCGGAGTCCTCGCCTCACTTCGCACTGACTGATATGCGCTCGCTGATGTCTTGCACACAGACATCAGTGAGCGCTTTAAAGGGATTCCAGTCTCAGCGAGGCAACTCTTTTGCTCTCGCTGAGACTTGAATCCCTTTAAAGCGCTCGCTGATATCCGCGTGCAGGATATTAGCGAGCGCATATCAGTGCAAAGTGAAGCAAGGACTCTGCACCTCACTTCGCACTATCCTGAATTACCCCCTTTATCTCCCAAAAGAATTCTCCACCCTCAGGCTGGTGTAAACCCATTATTCCCTATGGAGCTAGTCCTGTCATTTAGCCTATCGGTAAGTCCAAAATATTTCCCCATTGAAAAGAGACTTTGATATCGATCTGTAATGGAAAGAACCCTCATAGAAAATCATTGCAATGCTATTTCACTCTTCTCTATTTGAAAGCAAGATCATACTCATTCTCCCCAAATTGTTCTTCTCTAGTTTTTTTATTTGATAAATAAAGTAATGTAGTATAACTTATGAGCTGCAATATTCAAATTTCTCTTTCTTGCCTAGCAACAAGATGCTACTCCAAGATTCTCCAGTCTCTACTCAGAAATGTTGCAATGGGATGGTGAAATGCAAACGCTGCTGGTTGGCAGTGATTGAGCTTCATGTATAAGTTTGCATTCTTCTTTGGATGTGAGCATTCATCCGTGGCCCCTTGTATTTAGAATATCATCGCTGTCCCATTCTTCACTCAGCTCTCAAGTGCTGCAGCTGCACTGTTCCAGCCTCATGAGTTCCTGTGAGGCACAGTTTGTCAGTTCCTGCTTCAGCGCTCTTGTGTGTACAGTTCTTCAACTGTAGAAGGGTTGCTGCAGTCGTGCCCAAGGCACTCTGGATGCTTGAGGCCAGTAGTCCTAAACCCTGTGGATTGTGATAAGATACATCCAGTACAACAGTGTTTTTCAACCTTTTTTCTTCAGGGGAACCCATTGATGTCATAACATTTCTGGCGGAACCCCTAGAAACCCGGAAATGGTATAATCGCATAATGCACGTGACGTCACTGACGTCTACATACCCGACAGGTCATAGAGGGAGGATCCAAGGCTGCGCTCTCTCTCTGATGCGTTGGGTAATGATGCTGATTGCTAATGATGTGGTCTCGGTCCCTGCTAACAGGGATCATTGTCAGATCACTGTTAGCAGAGACTGAGGCCGCATCATTTGCAATCAGCATCGTTACCTGACTCAGAGAGAGATTGCATCCTTGCGATCTCTCTCTGATGCATCGGGTAATGATGCTTATTGCTAATGATGCAGTCTCGGTCTCTGCTAACAGTGATCAGGGCCAGTTCTAGTGCTGGGCGATGTTGCGACTGCCCAGGGTTCAATCTATTTGAGGAACACTGTTGCCCACATCGCCCATAGCTAAACTCATCTCCTCCAGCATTCCAGTGACATACCTCCTCTGAGCACCACTCCACAATGAAGTAAGTGAAATGCGACAGCACTCCTTGGCTGCTTTGGGTCTTCTCAGCTCTAGCGAGCCGAGAAAACTCGATCTCTCTCTCTGATGAGCCGGGTAATGATGCCAATCAACCAGTGTGTCGCGGAACCCCGGTTGAAAATCACTGCAGTACAAGATCATTCTCCTTTCCTACAAAATATCTACTTTACCAATTGTCTAATGGTGGTGACAGCTGAAATTTTGTATTTAGACATGTGGGACTTTAAATGAGTCCACATTAATATAAACATTCCCCTTATTCTATGCTAATAACAGATGCAACCTTCTTCCCTAATTCTAGCCCCCTGGCTAAACCTTTTTGATAAAGCAATCCCTTTAAATTAGTTTTGATGGAGGTAAACCTAGGAGCTTTGCTTTACTGCTTTACTTAGTAATGTTCTCTCTTTCCCACAACCACTTAAACTTGATTTAGACCAGTGGTTCTCAAAGTGGTGGTCCGTGGACCGGCGCTGGTCCGCGGACCAATAGCTGCCGGTCCTCGGCAGGCTTTCAGCGCTACATCGGGAAAA